>JAFELO010000062.1:230209-276731 GCA_017140195.1 Eumaeus atala | reverse complement strand
ATGACAGAGTGGTGCTATGACAGAGTGGAGCTATGACAGAGTGGAGCTATGACAGAGTGGAGCTATGACAGAGTGGAGCTATGACAGAGTGGAGCTATGGGGTTTCTACTTATTCACACGCGGATGATCTGTTCATTGCCACTCGGCCGTTAAAAAGAAATCTCGAAGCGATCAACGGTGGGGTTGGAAATTCGGTGGAACATTAGTTTTGGGTGAGACTCGATACATTGGGCGGTAAGGCGTGAGTGGCCGCTCACTGACTCGACTGAGGCGGGAAGAAGGCTTCAGCAGCAGGCTTGACGCCAAAACGCCCCAATTTACGAAATAGGATCACTCTACACTCAAAAAAGTGTCTGGAAAGAGATTCTTTAACTTAGTCCGTCTCCTATAAGAATCAATAGACTAATGAATTGGTGCAATTTTTAGTGCTGATGTCCTAAAGGTGTTTGAAACAACGCCATTGATTCATTCGGCCGAGGTGTTCATTCATATCGTCATTTTCTGAAGACTTCGAGTGCTTGTTGCTCCCATATAATAAAAAAGTTTACACTAGAGAGCCAGAGTAGCGTAGAGTAGAATACCTTCATGCCTATTATCACCGAAGAGGTAGGCAGACGTGTGATGGTACATCCACAACTCGTAAGTCCAGTAGATATACTAGAACACCCACGATTAGCCCAGGTACTGAGGCGCATGATGTCATAGGTGGCAAGCCTGTGGCCACTTCAGGCACATTTCAATCCCGGACAATGTAATGCACATTCCAATCCCGGACAATATAATGCTCAGAATAATCTGAGAAGCTTTTAATAATAGTTGCCCGATTTAGGGATCCAACCCAGGACCCCATGCGGCCAACGGTCTTAACAGGCGACACCCGCACCGTTACACCACAGAGGCGATCAAGTATTCATTCTTTAACATAATTGTAGAATTATTAGTTGTAAATGAAGTCGGAAATAGATCAAAAGTTTGTATTGAAATATGGCTCAGGTAAATTGCATGAGTTTGATGGACGAGGCCGAGCCTGCGCCGGTCGTAAATTAGCCATAACCTTTGATCTACTCACCAGTGACAGCCTCTCGGCCGGAGAGCTCCCAGCCGGCAGCGGCCGGTCGCTACTCGCTTCCTTACAACACAATTGTCCTCTGTAAGGCAGCACTTGGATGATCGACCTGCGCTCTAAGTCTCTTTGGAATTTAACAAATTTACAAAGATTTTCTTAATAATTTCTTAGATTTACGTGAATGTTGCACATAATAAAACTACTTTAACGGATTTTATCGCGGTTTACTAAGTATTTTACGATCTGGGATTCAGAAGCTTTACGGCTACCACAGTCACGGGTGAACTGATGACAGATGTCCTGATGTCATAAGTTATTAAAAGTACCCTGAGATTTTAAATATGATAAGTTGTTCCGATTAACGCAGAAGCGTTTATTGTATCATTCAGCTGTGATGCGTTACGTTTGGACATTGCTTGATTTGGTCCTACGCAGAGGGCATTACCCAACCATCATAACTATTGATATTTGGATGTTTTTTTAATATAAATAGCTTCACGAATTATCCTAGGTAGGCGAATCTTAAAAGAACGCAGACAGTGTACTTTCGCAAGGATTTGTGCCTTATCAAATCTAAATAAGTTATTCACATCAGGACATTTATCATCTTAGTCCATCCGTGACCATGGTAGCTATAACGCTACTGAAATATCGAGATCGGAAAATACTTAATAAACCGCGATAAAATCCGTTAAGTAGTTTTATTATGATGGTTTTCTTGTTTCTTTAGGGTTCTTAAGAACAGTTTTTCACATAAAAAGAAGGAACTCGGAAAAAAGATTTGATCCCTTTGGGTTTTAAGGCACCCATTTTCCTGACTGAGCTATTCTAATGTCGTAAATGTTGGCGAAATTTAGCTTTGTATTCTAATGCTATTGTAGGAAGTTTGCCCCGAAACCCCTAAATACAGAATTTCAAAATAATATTCATTTATTTTCTCTCATTCACTTTAAACAATCTAAGTATATAATATATTTGGCATAAAAATTGTGAAAAGACACTGTTGTCTGTCCTATATTCATATATATATTCATACCTGTGTTACTGGCACCACCACCAGGCACAGCACGATCTATTACTTATGTCATTGAGATTAAACATACATTGAGACAAGACATAATTATAAAATAAAATAACAAAGTAGATATAAATAATAAAATAAAAACAATAAGGCATGCATACGTGTGAGTAAGTGAATAATGTGTGTGTGACATATGGATTCGACGATGTGTGTATTTATAAGAAATCTAGAAAAAAGTGATTGGTATGTGATGAGAGTGTAAATGAAAAGAGGCGTGTTCATTTAATGAATCTTAGCTTAGCGGTAAGTCTGTCAGTAGCATCATAGTTTAAATAATAGTATGTTAGCCAGTGTGAAACTTTCCGTTTGCATTCACTTCTATTAAGATGATATATAGACAATGTTTTGTTCAGCTTGTTGTACAGAAACCCTTCACGACAGACACAACAGTAGAACCTTTCTGCCTTACCCGTATTAAGTGTGTTACTTGAGCATACAGTGCATTTTTTGCGCTGGTTTACATTTCCTGTATACTTCGGCAGTGGGAAACATGTTCGGGAGTTTCTAATAAATCTTAAGAATATATCTTTGAATCTTTTTTAGGCGGAGTAATTTTCTCTTTGATGTACCTCCCCATACTATTATGCAGTATGTGTGGAGCGACTGCACTAAAGCGAGATAGACTCTCCTAATTAGTTATTCATTAACAACATGTCTTAGTTCCCTGAAGACGAATATTAGCTTGCGAAGTCTTTTGCTAGTAAGTATATAATTAGTCTGCCCATAAATATTGTTACAATTAAAAATTAAAAAATGTTACATTTGAAATTAGAATCTGTCATTTTTATACGATTGTTCATTGTAATTTCTCATTTTGGCGTCAATACATTGTAAAATATCTTACAATATGAAAATGGAATGGGGTAGTAAAGAGAACAGAATCGTTGTGATTGCACTACACAAAGTACGTATGGAAATGCAATTTTTAAACTCTCCATACACTTGGTATTAGTCAAATGTTTTAGTACCGGCATATTAATAGGTACAATGAGATTTCTTCTGTTAATGACAGAGAAAGATCTGGCCGTCCACGTAGTGTTCTTATGAAAAAGGTGGTCAGAGCAGAGAAAAAAAAAGAATTCTAAGAAATCCTTTACGAAAACAAAAGATTTTATCTCGGGAAATGAAGATAGCCCCTTAAACCTTTTCGCATATTTTATAAGATGACTATAAGAGACGCACTGGTCACTTGTTAACTGATAAGCTAAAGGTGAACAACTACTGAAGCGGTACGCAAAGTGAGGCCACAGAAGAAAATTGTTCACGGATGGGAGCGTTTTAAAAATGGAGCATTTTTTGAACAAAAAAATGACCGTATTTATGCTCAAAGCTCTAAGCAAGCTTCCTAATTAGTCGACAGAGTACAACGTGGGCACTACACGACTTCAGTGATGGTTTGGTGGATGTTAGCTATTAAGGTGTGACTGAGCCAATGGAGACCACATCGAATAAGCTTTTTATAGTTTTAATTGTTTTATATTATTATATTAAACTAACACACTGTAAAAGTATTGTCAATTGAAAAAAAAAATCTTTTTATAATATTTGTGGCAAGACTAGATAGATATACATACAAGAATTGCACGCTTAATTATAAGACATTCAGTCATTGCAGGTCAGCCACTCATTCTCGGCTTATAACCTATAATCTATTAAATTATATTTACGTTAATACATGTTTCATATTATTAGGCGTTTGAATTTCTGAGCTTTGATATGTCTTGAATTCACAGAATATCGCAAAGAAAATCAGAAAAGTTCAATCTAGGGAGGTTGAGGAATACATTATATAAGGGCGTCCCCTAGGATACAAGAATGGTGCTTATACTAAACATACGATAAGAGCAGTTCAAGTGAAGGAAATTGCATGGTAGCGGGTGCAATTTCATCCATTCTTTATTTATATATTTCATAGTATAGAGGGGCAAACGCGAATTCGGATTCTTTTTACGACTACCGACGTCCCTGAAAATTATTTAACGCTGACGCTGTCTGCCTTCAGCAAATTATAGTTAAATAGTTTTATTTTATATTCCACCGGGAACCTACATATTCGTGTCGCAATGCATGAATGATATTTCATTACGAAAAGGTAAGATCATGATTTCTTACCGACGCCATGTTTCATATTGCTGTTTCGGTTGTTAAATTCTATTTAATTGCAACACAGTATATATACTGCCTGATTTTAGTTGGCTCACGAAGTCAAGAGAATGTGATTTTTATTGGTTGTGTGTTCCTTTTCAGAGCTCTATTCCTTTTAACTTTTATCTTTCTTCTTATTAAACACTATATTATTCAAATATTGAATATAGGGAATGAAGGATAATCCGTGACGATTAGTGGTTATGGAACAATAATACATATAAAGGACCATCCAAATTGCAGCCAGCAGTCTTAGATAAGACTTCATACCCTCACCTTTTTTACTAACCAATATCAGAAAGTGTATTAATTCCATTGTTGTTGTTGAACTATTTTAAGTTTGTTCATGTTTATGAATGTGGAAAGACCAATCGAATAAATGCATATAAAAGTTTAACACAACTCTTATAGTCTCTTTACCCCCTTTGTTGGCTCATAAAATAGAATTAGAATTGTAACATACTAATATGTGATATTTTCCTAAAACTTTTTTTAAGTTTGAAATTTTCATGTCACAGCGGTTCAGAAACACGACCCAGCTCGTAAGCCGTTCCTCTGAGATCGTCATTGTTTGTGTACAAAAAGTCAAGGGATGCAATTTTATCGACGAAGAAATTTTCAGTTCCTTGAAACTTCGAAATTATAATAGACCACCTCGGGGTCCAACCAAGATTATATTAATAATTCACGGAAGTGTATAGACTGAAGAATAAACAAGAAAGTTTGGAAAATATCTGCATATTTAATAGTAGCTAAGATAGCGATATTCACTAGTTGAAATTTTTAGCATACATTATCTTGACATATGTTTATTGCTATTCTACTCAGCGTAAAGGGTGATACACCATCTAGACAGGTGTTTATTGTCATTCAACTCGACGTAGAGAGTGATATACCACCTAGACACCTGTCTATTTATTGTTATTCTACTCAGTGTAAAGAGTGATACACCACCTTGACAGGTGTTTATTGTCATTCTGCTGGGCGTAGAATAATAATCTAACTGGACAGGTGTCCATTGTTATTATACTGGGCGTAGAGAGATACACCACCTAGATAGGTGTTTATTGTTATTCTACTCAGCGTAAAGAGTGATACACCATTAGACATGTGTTTGTTGTTATTCTACTCAGCGTAAAGAGTGATACACAATCTAGACAGGTGTTTATTGTCATTCTGCTCGGCGTAGAATAGTAATCCAACTGGACAGGTGTCTATTCTTATTCCACTCGGCGTAGAGAGATACACCACCTGTATAGATGTTTATTGTTATTCTACTCGGCGTAGAGTGATATACCACCTAGACACCTGTCTATTCATTGTTATTCTACTCAGTGTAAAGAGTGATATACCATTACACGTATGTTTATTGTTATTCTACTTAGCGTAAAGAGTGATACACCATCTTGACAGGTGTTTATTGTCATTCTGCTGGGCGTAGAATAATAATCTAACTGGACAGGTGTCCATTGTTATTATACTGGGCCTAGAGAGATACACCACCTAGATAGGTGTTTATTGTTATTCTACTCAGCGTAAAGAGTGATACACCATTAGACATGTGTTTGTTGTTATTCTACTCAGCGTAAAGAGTGATACACAATCTAGACAGGTGTTTATTGTCATTCTGCTCGGCGTGGAATAGTAATCCAACTGGACAGGTGTCTATTCTTATTCTACTCGGCGTAGAGTGATACACCACCTAGACACCGGGCAATTTATTGTTATTCTACTTAGCGTAAAGAGTGAGACACCATTAGACAGCTGTTTATTGATATTCTACTCAGCGTTAAGGGTGATACTCCTTCTGGACAGGTCTTTATTATTATTCTGCTCCGCGTTAAGAGTGATACTCCATCTGGACAGGTGTTTGTTATTATTCTGCTTATCCTTAGGAGTGATATTCCATCTATACAGGTATCCATTATGAGATTTAATACATTTTTCCAGACATCATTACTCGTAAAAAATCTGCAAACCTTATTTACAATTGGTGGACAACGAAAGCAGGGCAATGCATCCGCATGACACACATATGCACACCAGAAACAGCACACAATGCGGATGTCTATTTTATATTAACTCTAACATTTTCAAACTAGATGTCGGTTGCCCAACCCGATATAAAAGTACAGACTTTCAATCCGCTCAGACACAGGCAATACGAGCTGCTCTTACACTAATCATTTCGGTAGGTTTAGCTTTGCGACAGTCAGTGCCACAGACACTCTGGAGGTATAGGTATGTAAATACAAAATATAGACACACATCGTCAACGTAAACGTAACACATTTACTTAAGTTTATATGTTATCATAATAATTTATTTTTAATTATTATTGGTCTTTAATGTTGGCATGATAAGCCTTCGATGAAAATCAATTAATTGTCATGTTCTGTGAATCGTAAAGATTACATGACTGGACTCCACAGAGAAGATTAGTAGGAAAACCCAGAAGGGATCGCGAAGACGAATGGACGGAGTCCTCAAGATCGTGGGTGAGAAAACAATGTAGAAAAGTAAATGTATGAACAGAGCAAAGCTACAGAAAATCATTAAAGAAGCCGTGGCCCGAAAGGGTTGTGTGCCGCAGGAAGTAAGTCTGTATATTACAGAACTTTAATGGAATAAAACTTCAAACCGAATTAAAAACCCTGCGGAAAAGGGTCTGAAGGAAAAGAATATGGTGACATGTTCAACAAACTTATAAAGGGTTTACAATTTTAATCGGGGCCTTCGCGGTCAGTCCCCCCGCGAGGTCACCGAGGGAAGTACACGACCGGTTTGTATACTGCGGTTCATACATCATGATCCACGGCAGAGTATATTAATTGTACATTTAGTTCTATTAATTGTACATTTAGTTCTATTAATTGTACATTTAGTTCTATTTATAATGTTGTACTTCATGTGTTCCGGGCTTTTACTCGAGTAAAAGCTCTTAATCTTGAATGAATGAAAAGAAAGTTGAATGTTATTGCCTACCTTCATCTCGGTATAATGTTATACACATTTGTTTTTTCTTTATTTATTTTTAATGTACCAGACAAGAGAACGCCCTCATTATTAGTAATATTATACACTGTGTTAGTATAATTATAATATTAACAAACGTAATTAATTGTTAGTATAATATTATATGATAATTACGTCACGCCGCGGCGGCGGTGGTGGGGGGAGGGGGATGTCCCGCAAGAGAGGTGTCCCTCGCGAGCAAATATTTTTAGGACAACGTTTATAAATTTTCCGAGGTCTGCACCTCACCACCTCAACGTATGTTTTCAACTAACCACACCTTTTAGACAATTTTTAGACCGCGCTGTGTAACATTTTCTGTATAATGTGAACACCTATTTACAGGTGGAGGGTGTCGCACACGCGTTCTTCGTGACAATACTCTGGGTATCTTTGCGACCTAAAAGGTTCCGATTGCTCATTGACCTTTCTGTATTATGAAAGAAACAGACATTCGGAAACTCACTGAAATTCTGCCTATCTACCATCCCTTCTCCACTGTTTATTTTTTTTATTAATTTTGTTAGCTGAGACCACACGAACGTTAACCTTCACTCCTTATCCTGAGAAGATGCGCGGAAGAGTGACATCAGTTATATCGGGCGTGAAAGTGTTTCACACGACAACAGCTGGAGACAAATATAATTTCTTTACAAGAAAACCCTTAAAGCGAGAAAATACAATTAAACATTTAAACTTTTTAGTTATCCATCGATATCCAACTGATCACACTACAAAAACGTGTTTCGTCTAAGCATCGAAAGGCTCAATGCGATAAGAAACGAGTGGGCAGAGCGGCGTGCTAAACGGCAATCGACGGTTACTGAGGAGCGAGATTCAATTTGTATAACCAATTCAGCGAGAAATTGTCTCGCGCCGCAGCTGTCGTATCGCCCCGCGCGCCCATCGAGCCGCTACGAGTTATAGCGCCGCGCTCCGCCCCGGCCGTATGTCCCTCGCGCGCCCAGCGAGCTGCGACGAGTTATACTCACCGCGCCGCGCCCCGACCATATGTCCCCTACGCGCTAACAATACTTTTTCAAGAGGCACGTAAACACTACGGGCTTTGAACATTTGTGCGTATTCTTATAGCTGCACACTTACACGTCCTATGATATCTTACGATTCTCACAGCGCAACAGAAAAGGCTATACTAACATACACATCGTATATCGAACACAAGCTTGTTCCGATACTTGTTGACGTGTTCCCGGGAAATAATGACACAGCTAGTGTATAAAGCATCCCCTGTACTTTCATCCGCATAACAGTGAAGGCCAATATGCTGCAGCATGTCACTAACATGCATAGGACACAGCGTTGGAGACGGAACGCAGCCTTGGGCTTAGATAGGCTTGCGTTTGGCCCCTATCTCAACTGATAGAAAGTGATGAAAAAGTCTGCGATGAAGCACGCGTGCTTAGAATGTCCATTCCACTCTTGCTTTGAATAACCCCAAGTAGTGGGTTTCGAGGAAGACAGAGGAAATTGATTCCAAATTTTTGTAATACGTATGATAAATGTCGAGACGAATCTTTTTGTACGTACTAGTTGCATGTCAGCCGTGTACCGGTGTCGAGTCTTAGTGCGTGTCGTCCTCCGCTGATGGAAAAGGAGTGGAATTAGGTCGTGTAATTCGTAAGCACACTCTCCGAAATGAATCCGAAAAAAATGAAATACTTGCGCCTTTTCTGCGGTGTTTTAGGCTCTGCGATTCCTGTATCATGCGATCCTGTATCCTGTATAATGAATGCTAATAATGCGAGATGCGATATAACTAGTCAATTATTACAAATTATTTTAAAAGTACGTTTTTCAATACATTCTGGAGCTTCACGTTCGTGTTGGGCCGAGCCGTCACAAAGATGTCAGCGCTACTTGAACTTGCGTTTAACACGAGTTGAGTGGCTGTTCTCGTAAAGAGCACTGCGTCCCTCTTCATAGAATTCCCAGTCTCTTGGCTCTTGGCTGTCTGAGCTACAGACTCAGTAAAAGACCTAAAGTTGAATGTGGACGAGAATATAACGCCCAGCAGCTCAAGGTGGTCTGTAACCGGCACAGGTTCGTTATGGAAAGTTAGAGATGGACGTTCACGTCGGAGTCATGTGAAAGACATACATGCATACAATTTCAATGCAGTGCGCGTTACTTCTTTAATACACTTGTTACAAATATACGAAAACTATTCTGAAACTGCTGTTAGTGAAACAATTTGTTCAAGCCTGGCCTTCTGTGACTGGGTTTAGGAGAGGGAGGACCCGAGACGGGACGGGGACGTGACGTATTTAATGGATGACCCTTTACACATTGAACTCGTTCGTAAGAAAATGGCTCGACCTTATTTTACTGTTGATTAGCTTCATAAAAAATCCTCGTATTCGCTTCCGAACCAATGGTATATATACATATATATATATATATATTAATATATATGTATATATATATTAATTTATTACATTTTGTCTAAATGTTAGACAGTATTCGTATAAAACGCCAATTAGTTTCTGGCTAAGGAGATTGATTCTACGTTTTTGTATTGCTAATATTGTTACCGTCCAAAGAATTGTGAATGAATCATTAGATATGTAAAATTTAATCCGTTTGTTGAATACCTCGTGAAAACGCCATCGCAAAAAGAACCTGGCAACGGTTAGCTAATGAGAGTGCAATCAGTTATATCCCGCTCCGAGTGATAGGGCTTCCGAGTGCACTTTCTCGAGCCGACTCATTTTTACTTCGTTTCTGACGTCAGGAACGAGTTCATCAAGCACCACAGCTTTTGATCGTCGATGTTACGACTGGTATATGGAAGGAAATATACTTACGTTTTTTCTTTAAATAGTCACAAGCACTCATGTTACAGGTACCAAAGAACGAAAATAGACTTAGAATAAACTAGTAGCCCGTCCCGGCTTCGCACGGATATCTCACAAAATATGGCTGCATTCATTGATTTACAGAAAGTCAAAAATTATAAATTTGAAGTATACAGAACACTTAACAATGACAACAAATTCAATTTAGAACAAAGCCACGTCAATTGGGACAGTAAGTTAGTTTTCAATGAGTTCCACAGCTATATAAGGATTTACTTTGATATTTTATCACACGTTTGGATACATTATTGAAGTTTTCACTACGATCCGCTACAATTTTTTATTAGAGCTGAATTATTCTTTTAATTTTAAGTACTACGCTGCAGTAATACTAAATATGTGTATTGTATTGCCTTGAAATAATACGATCAACAGTCTCAATATACCATCGTCCAGGAGGAGTTTCCATAGTGTGGGGCCCAATACCGAACCCTGGGGACATCCCATTGTGGGAACCTTCCAAATCGTGCGGTGGCCAACTGTGAAGCCAACATAACGGTTACAGAAATAACTTACGAGAGTCTGATAGATGTTCGGAGAGATGCCGGTAGCTTTCGCTTTTAACAGTATCATTGGCCACCATGCATTATGAAGGCTCTGGAGATGTCCAAAAGGACGAACTGGACGTACTTATATGTGGAATTATCTACTATCTCGAAGAGTGATTTTAATGCGCTAAGAGTTGAGCGCCCTCTAACGAATCCATGCTGATTTTCAGAAGCACCACGATGCAAACAGGGAGCGCAAGTAATTATGAGAGGTTCTAAAATTTTTCCTAGAATCGGCAGTAAAGTAATCGGCCGGTGGGCCTTCGGATCTGTTAATGACTTGTTATTTCCCTTTGGCAGCACTATCAATGAACTATATACACGCGGTGCACATCAGCATCATTTCTCCGAAAGAAGCCGTCCAGGCGTTCCTGATAATCTTAGAGTGATTCCATCTAATCCAGGACTTGTATTCGGCAAGCTCCTAATAATGGGTTCGACTGCGTACGGGAAGGAGCATCTGAATACCTACCGGATGGAGAGCATGGAGCAGCCTCTCGCACTTGTCGGTGATAGCCGAATTTCTGTTGTGTCATCTTTGCATAGGGAGTACAGGAGCTGATGCATAGCACTTTCAATGTTGCCAGAATAACCTTCTAGGAGTTTTCCGCCATGAATGACATTCCTCGGAGGGCGAGATCTACCAGTCGCGGCTAGGTATGCCAAACCCCAAGGATTTTCATTTCCCGTTTCGACAACATCTCTAAAAAGTTTAATTTCAGCGCTCTTCATGGCCACTTTTTATTCCTGTCTGGCTTCACGTAGGGCTTCTTGCAGTGAGATATCGCCTGTGGGATATCCTCGTCTCGAGTTTTGCCAACATCGTCGTGCGGCCTTGACTTTACGGCGCAGACGGTCCAGAGCCGGATTCCACCAGTCGTAGCCCCTGAACTCCCCATCCTTGCGATTTCTGAGGTTTATTTTGGCAGTTTGCATAAGGATTTCACTAAGCTGCTCGGCAAGCTCATTTGCTGGTTTCCTGGAGTCTAGTTTACCCATTCGCAAACGTAGCATCGATCGAAAGTAGGCCCAATCTCGTGAAATGCTAGTCTAAAGGATGGTTCTTCTGTCGACATTCTTCTGTCTGGATAGACTGCTACACACCTGATATGTAATTGGCAGACGGTCACTTAAGCTCACTCCTTCGTGTACGCGCCACTCTGATATCGGTACTCTTGTCGTGAGTGTCAAATCCACATTAGAATGACCATTTGGCCCGTTGAACGTTGGAGGCTGGCCTTGCTTGTTGTGAATGAATAGACTTCTGTTCAATGTGAAGCCCTCCATTTGGATCTTCCTGTACTCTGTGTCTCGCCCTCTCCCCAAGTATTGATGATGCTCACAAAGCCAGAGTGGTGAAAATATCCAGAACATAACTTAGGTGTTCGAGGTGTCGCGCTATGTCATGTCCATACTGAAAGTACGCTGAGATTATGTATATGCAGGAATCTTGGTAATAGATATGCATGATAGTGCAATATTCGGAACTCAGATGGTGTAGCAACGTCAACGCAATTTTGTCGTTATTGACCAAAATCACAGCTTTCGGAGTAGCTCCACACTGTATCATATAGTATAGGGGGACAAACGAGAAAGAAAAAAAAATAGTAGTAAAGTAGTAGAAAGTCTTTTTATTGCTACCGATCCATGAAAACCAGCTTAATTACAATGCCGGTGCATTGCCCCCCTTTTCACCTGCCCTGAGCTGAGTTCAGATTCTAGGGCTCGAGCGTTTACTTTACGATTTGTGACATCAAAAGTAATAAGTATGATATTTCCAATGATCACAATTCTTTCACAACAGGAAGTACCTCGCCCATCACCACGATATAACAAGTAGGTGCAGCGCGCCACCAGTCTCAGCCTCATCATCACCACCAGCGTGTCGACTTCCGCTGCTGCACACAGGCCTCCCCCATAGAGCGCCACAGATCACTATAAGTCTATATACAATACATCGCTAGTTATAGATTAGCGCAGTACTACTTAGTATACACTAATACTATAAAGCTGAATAGAGTATTCTGTATTGAGTTGGCGCTCACCTAAGCAATTACTTGAATAATACTTCAGTGTTCGGTGACCAATTTACCTACATAGGCTGTATACCATTAATCTACGAGTATGCGGGTTGTTGGAGTGAAGCTGCGAGGCACTGCTAATACTAAATATAGAGTTAGTTGTGTAATGTTGGACGCCGTCATCTTGCTTCTCTACAATTACGAACGCGCCACGGCATCCATTAAACAGAACAGGGATATATTGCATGGCTACAAAATACTCGGCGCATCTTCATTATCACCTCAGCGCACTTGTTAATAAACTTCAGTGTACGTCTTTGATAGATTATACCGCTGTCGCTTCACTTAATGCGAGAGTTTGCTACTTTGTGAAGTGCTACAAGCCGCTTGTTCGTGCCGGGTAAGACGTCCGTGAGAGCAAATTACTCATATTGATTTATTAACCGTGAGAGTTTAACTTATTGGCACTTTATCTTGAAAGAATTATTGTAAGAATATAATGTAATAAATTATCATTGAAATGGTTTGAGAAGAACTACTTGTACTCACAATATGGTTTATTACGAAATTGCTTATTTTTAAATAACATCATCTTTTAAAGATCATTGGAACTTATATTTTTATTCGCTTATTACCAAAAAAAAAAAAACAACTTTTGAATGTATTCTGGAGTAATATTTAGAGGTAGAATTATCTAAATATGACTCCAGAAAATATAAGAAATATATATTAACAGAATAAGAAACCCGAGCGCTAGCTGAAAAAAACAAGGCTTCTACAGTCCGATCGCGTTGTTTATCTGTGTGGACTGTAGAAGCCTTGCTTTTTTCTTTTCTCTTAAGAGTCGGGTTTCTTGTCCTTTTTCTTAGTTTTTGCTCATTTAAAACTCACATAGGCACATATTTTTGGAATCGGAATTTAAATCTCTACAATTTGATATACAATTAGATATGTTAGGCAAGAAAAAAATGAACTTCACGAATTGCGTCTTTAGATTTATCTTGATAACGCAAGTGCCAAGAGGCACATAAATCTAAAGTCACCTCATCTGTGAAAACTCGTCAAGACGTGTAGGAGGGGAAAGTAGAAATTTACCTACATGTATAAAAAATACCCACCTTCTGACGCAATCGGGTAAAGGAAACAATGAGAGGTGTCAAGAGACAACCGGATGCAACGAAGATCCTTTTGATTATTAATTAGTGAAGGAATTGTAATATTTTTTAAGTTATAATTTTTTCTATGTACAACCTTCATAATCTACTACACAGGGAGACAGAGGGACAGAGAGAGAGAAAGAGAGAGCTAGGGCAGAACATGCGTACGTTGCACGGCTTACCATACTAGAGCAAAAAGGACCAACACATTTCCGTCTATTTTATTTCGTTTAGCTGCTACGGAACTCGTGATAAGGAATACACACAGAGACAGTTAGAGTTAGATGCACTGCGGATTGAAATGGAAATTTAAGTATTCAAGTAACAATGACCTGTATTTAGTAGCGCATACTTGTAAACGAAAATTGGAGCTAACGCGTTGCTCCACACCTGAGCTACGTAGCAGGGCCAAGATATTTGCATAACAATTATGTCCATGTACATCGGTGGGCATCAAGTATGCATCACGTGCCCAACTGTACTTCACAAGTCAAACGGTTCAACACACCTGTGCTAAATGTATGCATTTAACGCGCTCATAAATCTAAGTTGCATTTGAATTTTATTCTAAAAGGAATGATTTCGTTACGATAATTTAATTGTGTAAAACAAAAGTGTGGCTCCATCGGCAGCTGCAGATGGTGAAGCTACGGCTACTACTCGCCTCTCGCCCGCGGCTTGGTGAGCAGCTTGGCGACGATGTCGTCGTACGCGCGCTCGTCCGCCACGCCCGAGTCCTTAACCAGCTTCTCCTTCACGGCGATGCAGATGCCGCTCCGGCCCAGTAGCGCCTCCAACTCTTCGAAAGCCTGGCAGCATACATGCAACACAAAATTTCTTTTATATTATAAAAAACATGCTATTCCTAGTAAATACTTAAATACGACGCAGACGCTATAATCGCCCTAGGTCACATCCTTTGCTATGGGAACGAAATCCACCGCACGATCGCCCTGAGCGAGAACCGAGACCATTCCTACTAGTATTTAATTTTGGTCCACATGAAAATTTCATTTTCACTGAAACGATTATCGACTACACCTTCCTAAATTTACTACTACCATTTCAATGATTTTCAATCGAGTCATCTGGACAACATTCCCAATACGATGAGGTACGGTGTAACTGACATCGTGGCAGCCAACCTCTCACTTACCATATCTGTATTAGATCGAAAGATCGACCAAAGATATCATAACGACCCACCAGAGTCATTTTGATATCTGATATAAAAGTCTTAATTAAGCGAAACGCGATTACGACCGACTTCCGTACGAAGGTAACAAACAGACTCTTCGACTTCTCGAAAGAGATATAAAGATCGATATGGATTTATTTCGCAATGGAGGGTGGGATCGCTTCCTAAGTAGTATAACCTCCTCTTATTCACGTGCCCTAAAGACCGAAAGTCGGCTAAATATGATACTAGCCCACACGCTAGAAAAAAAAAAAAATATATCGAGTATCTTGCAGTTAATCACTTCTCAAGTAGCCATAGCACATCGAAATCATCAAAGATCGCGTCCCTAGACGGTCCCTTGGACCAGACTTAATCACATTGCACAAAGCCTTGCCACCCGATGGTGTGCATATTCAACGACCCCCAAAGAGGTGCACGTTCCCAGATATATGGAAGGAAGAATCTGTAATCGGTATTCACAGGCCAGACAAGCCCAGAAACGTGACCACAAGCTACCGTCTAATAAGCCTCATCAGTTCGTTGGCCTTAGCCAATTTTATGAGAATGTCCTCCTCTCATCATAATGAATGAATGAGTGAAATAGTTTTTATTGTGCACATTTAACAAATCAACAAACGAAACAATAGGTAGGTGCAAGATATCGATATAAATGCTTGTGTGCATTTATATCGATATCAAAGGCGGCCTTATTACTTTGAAGTAATTTCTTCCAGGCAACCTTTGCAATAGAAAAAAAAAATAAAGACTAGATGGAGGTGGTGCACAGCCGAACTTTTACAGTAAATCTATTACGCTATTAGCATAACGAAACAAATATATAATTTTAAAGTAAACACAAAATATTTTACCATGGATTTAAAATGATCAATAGTTTTTGCGAGTTTAATATGGGTAGGCAAAGAGTTCCAAAGTGTAATAGATCGAGCAGTAAATGACGACTTAAAATAGTTAGTGTTGTGTAAAGAGGTTTCCAGAAACAGCTTAGCACAGGAGCACAACTGCTTGGCATCTGACATACGAAATATAGATTTTTATTTTAAATAAATAGGTGTACTAGGGTCAGAAAGGATAGACATTTCGGCGCGCACGTTTCGGCAACCAGTTAACTTTCAAACGGTATTGCGATATATGTTCATATTTTCGTACGCCGAAAATGAACCTTATGGCCATGTTTTGTAAGCGCTCTAGTTTGTTCAGCTGCTCCTCTGTCAGGTTTACATAACAAGTATCGGCATAATCAACTACAGATAAGAGTAATGGTATCGAAATTAAAATTTTAGTCGAAATAGGAAGAAGATTACTTAGGCGCCTAGTAAAATTCTGCGAATACCTTCCTACTGACTTCCTTAATATGATGACAGGATAGTTTATCGTCAAAATATACATCGAGATTTTTCACAAATTTGCTGTAGGGAATATTTGTTCCGTTTAACTATGCTGACTGCCAATAATTTGGTTTGTGTTTTGAAAGTATCTAAAAGCAGACCATGGCGTTCGCTCCACTTTCATATTCTGACCAAATCTCCATTCATTGTGTCAATAGCACAGGTCAATGTATCTAAGGCCGATTGGTTATAGATTTGCACGTCATCTGCGTACAAATGAAAACAAGAAGAAATATAATGTATTAGAATTTTAACGAGGAGAGCAAAAAGAAGTGGAGATAAGATATCCCCGGGGAACACCGTGTCACGATACATACGATTGCAACGGTTTTTCAGTGCGTCATATTTAGTACGATGTACGTAGAAATTACGTTGCAGGAGGATTTTGTGCATTATTTTTGGACGACGAATGTATATAACATTCGTTACATAAATGAGATTATTATAAGAAAATAGATCGGTCGAACACTGTCAATGCGTGGACACATAATTAATGGAAGACGCAAATATTAAATCCAGCAAAGATGGAAGACAGTCAGGAAAGGATTGGGCAGCTTCAAGTGAGAGCATATAGATATTACAGCCATCTAAAATAGATGTTAATTTTTTTATCTACTATCACCCCTGAGCAAGTACGCAACTGATACAAGTATTAAAGTCACCCATTAAAATTGTGTGTGAGTAGTTGGGAGTAAACTCTTCAAGAATACGCTACTAAAAACACCAAGGGCAACTTTAGTACAAAGTGACAATTGCTCCTCAATGAGCAAATATTCAGGTGAATCGGATGGTGGTGGTTGCACGGATGAGTTGATGACAGCGTATGGAATATTATACCGAAGATAGATCGCAACACCGCCACCACCTTTTCCTAAGCGATAGTTTCTAATTAATTTAAAATCTGGTAGCGTGTAACAAGTGGATGGGAGGCAGGGTTTGGGCCATGTTTCGGACATTAGAATAGCATCCACATTAACACCGCAAAACGAAGTAGGCATATCGGAATAATGCACAGGTATGCTCTGAGCATTGATATGTAACGAATTAAATTTTAGCATCACAAAAAAACCGAATCTGAATTATTTTTAAGAGATTCAAACGTTGCTGCAATTTGAAAACTGTCCTCACTACCGTTCGATGAAATGGGAAAGAAGTCCGATTGGTCGTCGCTAGGGTCCATAGTTTAATACATAAAACAGTAAAATATAAATATATATAAATAAATAAATAAAACTAACCAATAAATAATAAGTAGTAATAAACACAATTTTAATATACCTATGCCCTTCAGTGCCTTAAACAAAATCAAACAGAAAGTACAAAACAGTGGTACAAATTACATATAGTATAATTATATAAAATTCAGTAAAGTAGGTTCATTTGTTTATAATTTATTATTTTATATTTCGATATAGTTGCCTAATTAATAACACAAAAAAGGAGGCGATAATGTCGCATTGACAATGACACCGATGTAATATTACAGCTAGCAGAAGTAATTTTCAATTAATGTCACTGACAGTGCCAATAATTGGAGGTTGTTGGTAAACCAATTAAAATATAGTCAAAAGTAACTAAATCTTTACAAATTATCTACAAATCATTTTAACTAATGCATATTACAGCTAAATGATATAAAAGTACATGAATCAATAATAGTTTATATTATGCTAAAGGGAACTATACAAAACATGCTAAAGATAAGTGTTATACGATTATTTTAATGGATAAACACAATCTAGTGTTCTATGTAGATCCTAACGAAAAATAGAAAAAAATGATAAATAAATAAATCTATTTTTTGCTTCTAACTAATCTCCTTGAGCTTGTTACAGGTGGATTTTTACCTTTGGCTAATGGAGATGATGAAATTGCTTCAATATCATGGTCCACTTCAGCATTGGGATCCAGTATGGTATCCAAGTCCATCATGCTGCAATACGATTTCGGGAGCGATCAGGTACAATGACAATTATAGTGCAGTAGTCCAAAACATATTCATACCATCTAGCTGACGTGCCTTCAAAAACATATCAAGTCTTAGTTTTGTGAGGTATTCTATCAAAGTGATACCAGAGCTTGTCAAGTTCGTCTCGGCTTTCCATATCTTGCTATAGACACCTATATCGTGGAACTTGACTAGTATTGGTTGAGGGTTAGACTCAATGAGACGACTCAGCTGATGACTATATTTTATACATGAAATATCACCAACACTTTATGTCTTGTGGACATCAACACAGCTACATTCTGGAACAAGTCCTTCTTTTCTTCTGAAACACCATCGACCAATAGAATCTTTATTTCATTTCGATAATGAAGTTCCGTAAAGACTTCAATCAGATATTGTAAGGACTTCAGAGCCTCCAAGAATTTTTAAAAAAAATTGTAGAAGCCGGATGTCAATTTACTTGTTGGATTTGCCTCTGGCTGCGAAGTAGTTTCAAGATCTTTTTGGATCTCGGCTATTTTAGTATCTCGGTCATCTGATCAACAGATTTCTTTAGAGATTCCATAGTGTACTTTTTGTTTTCAATACCAATAACTGAATTAAAATAACTGTAGGATCAGATGATTTGCACATTAGTCATTAATGACTTTCTGTTGTGTAAGTGTAAAATTTTTAAGAAAACAAAACACATATAGGTTAGTTAACACTAGTTTACACTATTTAATAATAATACCCATGTAAATAAAATGAATAAATCAATTTAAATGAAGAGCTGCTAGAAATTCCGACTTTACTTTTTGCACACCTACCCGCGAAAAAGTCATAGTTGTAGTGAGGGATAAAGAACTCTTCATAGACCACCAAGTTTTGTTGTGAACTCACAGTTGTTCGTTACAAGTACACCGCCTTACCAAACATGTACTGACGGTTTTAATTGTAAAAATAAACACCTGAAATGCGCCGTCTTCTTCGACGCGCAAAAACGTTTAAGAAAATCTGGCGCGAAAACTTGATTTGCAAACTAATAAAATTACCTTTACATAAATTAGGTACCTAACCTAATTTATTAGCCACTACGTTAGCCTAGCCCTGTGCTTAGTACCGTAAGGACTTGTGTTACAGATGCTAGACAACAGAAATATAATTAATATTGTATAAATTTAAGAAATTTTATATATTTATTATTTTTAATATATAAATACATGTAATACATATATTAACATCCGTTCAACTCCCAGCGATAATTTTAATTTGGGGCAAGCAGTATAATGGAAACACGTTTTCTCAAAACGACAAACCGAGTAAAAGCTTTTAATGTGATTACTTTCTTTACAAACACAACAATGGAATAATTTAAATGTAATGTACATTTATCCGATTCTTCTCTTATCAGTGTTTTATTTGTGTGTATCCTGTTATCAGGTGCCGTATTATTGAACACCATGCTATACAGTTTCGGTTAACTAAATTTCTTGTCGTAATATATTAATTTATAAGCATGAAACTATTACACGTGAGGGCACCGGGTGAATGGGAGCGGTAGTACCACTCTCGATGGGTGTGAGGGCGGATAAGTTGGTTTGCTGACCTTGTTCTCCGGAGCGTGTAACACCTACGCCAAGACTTCGGTTTCGCGGGAACATCCGTATTACTAGTAGTAATTATAACTCATTGGTTGTATGTATTTTATTCAAGAGCCGTTGTCATCTCTCTCACGATTTGGAATGAATTTGTCCCTAGACAGTATATTTAGAGACGGATACATAAACACTTATTCATTGCAATAATCGTGTTACAATATGTGTAAATGCTGAAAAAAAAGATATATTATTTAATTATATGAAAAATATAAAAAATATATGCTAAAAAATGAAAAAGTTAAATTTACGTAGCGAAAAATATCTCTTCATAATAAAGTATGTTATAGATTTGCGTTATCAATATACTACAGGCAAGTGGAGTTACGCGCGCTCGCAGCACGGGCAAGTGGAGCTACACTTACTCGTAGCACAGGCAAGTGGAGCTACACTTACTCGTAGCACAAGCAAGTGAGCTGCGTTCTCTCGTGTGCTTGACACGTGTACAACATAAACTGTAGATCGTGTTATATTTCAAAATTTTAAATATTCACTATATTAACGTGTCTGCCTATTATAATTTGTGCACCAATATTGAACATCCTACTTTTGTACATGGAGATGACATATTAGTAATGTATGTTTAAAAAACATAGATCAATTATATTATATTTTTATTTTTGTTTTTAGTATACTAGACGAGAATTCGGCGCCTTTTTAGGACTACCAACGCCCAAGCCGCGTTGCCAGTGCGTTGCTCTACTTTCCTCCTCCCCCCCAATGAGTCATATTATCCTTCTCATATCAAATGCTAATTAATGAAGAAAAATATCTCTGTTATCATTAGTAACCGAGAAAAAATATAGTCAAAAAACGGATTGCCTCACAGGCGACTTGGTTTCGTCCATAGCGTTCTTAATTTAAGCCAACATTACGGAAGTTTGGAATTTAAAAATATTGCAACATTTTTACGTTTCTCATTACGTGGTATCAGGTCCCAGGGGTTTAAGACGTTAACTGTTCCAGCGCGTTCGTGCTCCGGCTCACCGGGGACCTCTGCCAGCGAGTAACGAGCGTTGACTTTACAGACCGACTGTGCACTTTAACAGCTTACAGAGTTGTTAAAATATACCATCTTTTTAAATTAACGTTCATGTATATTGTCGAGGGTTCGGGATAGGAAGAAATTGCTGTAGCCGACTTGGGCCGAATAGCCTGTGGATTTAGGTATGACTAAAATTGTGAGCTTTTATATTAGCGTCGACAAAGACCAAAACATTAAAAAAATATAAATTAAATAACAACACAGTTTTAATTATATAAAAAGTAACACAAACGGCAAATGCGTGAAATATATTTCAATAGTTCGTACATATATTTCAATAGTTCGTACATATATTTCAACAGTTCGTACATATATTTCAATAGTTCGTACATATATTTCAACAGTTCGTACATATCGCAACCGTGGTTACAGTGAGGGTTTGTTCCCGCGGGCTTCGAGCGAGCCGCGTGGGCTGAAAGTCGATTCGCAATAAATCTCTTTCAACAATCGATTGGCGAAATGTCAAATATGTCTATTAGTTGCGAGGCACGAACACTAATAAGGATATTCCTGAACGCTCGCCTTGTAATGAATAACATGATACAACGTGTTTACACAAAGCAAAAATTAGTACCTGGTAATAGTTTCGGTTATATGTTTTGTTATTGTCTAGCTCCTAGCACAATGTTTACCAAGGTGACGGATAAATTTTTTCGAGATGAAATTTTTATTGTGTTATCCAACTTTGTACCTAATCTATTTATGTGCAAAATTTGTACAATACTATTGGCAAGAAAGAGAAACAAACATTGTATGTGTGCTCGTTATCACTTACACGGGCAATTACACATTCAAAATCTAACTCCTTACCGTTCAAGAGACGACGAGAGAAAATATTTGCCACTGGAAACCCATTGGAGGCGAGGAAGAAAGGTGGGCAACGCATCTGCATAACAATAATGCGGATGTCTATGGCCGCCTTATACTATAAAAAAATCGTTTGTGCATATTGCGAATTTTACATTTTTGGTTGGCACGTTTGCTATTTCGTTCATATTTGTTGTTTTTAATTTTTCCGATTTGATCCCAATACCAATATCTTAACTCGATGATGATGGGACTAAATTTACTTTTTGGTACCCTGATGTCCTTTTGAACCAAAAAATAATATTGAACACTTTTGAACTGAATTGTGAACGGACGGACACACATACATAAGGAAACTTGTATAAATTAATAAAGTTTAGAATTTTTCACATTCACACAAACATATTTGTTTACTTGACGACGATAAGTCGAAAACGATCGTAATGTAAATTAAAAAATAAATTAATTGTGGAAAAAGTATATAAAGTTCATTTATTTATTCAAGTGTTAACATGAATTTCCATTAGGATGTGACAATATATCCAATCAACTATAAGGGCTCTATAAGGGTTCTAACTAGAAAGCTTGCAAAGTGTTGTGGATGTCTGCGGTCGTGTTGGTCACTAACCATCACGTGACACGACTGCTCTTTGTCTCCTATTCTAAGAAAAATATACGCATATTTTACAGGGCAAACAAATTATCTACAGCTGGTCATGCTCGTGACTAATTATTCAGCCGAATATAACAAGCGGCAGAGGCACCAAACGGCTCGAGGTTTAATATAAGATAATCGCCGTCCTAATTCCTAACTGCGCGCGCTGGCCCCGGTGCTGCGGTGCGACCTAGACGCCGGGCTAGCATCATCAACGTTGTCTATCTACGAGAGCAATCATTTTTACAGCAATGTGTGTAGACTATATGTTGGCTGTACATCTGAGTATTGTACTTCGTACTATTCAGTATGGTTGTGCTGTCGATTTAGGCGATCGAAGTCTTGATATGAATCTTTTAAGTCTAAGTTTCTTTTATAGTACAGGGGAAACGAGAAATCGGAATCCCTAGACGACTACCGACGCTCATATACATCCGTAGTAATGTTGCACGCAAATGATTTGTCCTCATTTCCTCCTCCCTTCCAATGTGACTTTCTTGTATTTCATTTACTTAAATTATTTAAGTATTTATCATCATTATTTATTTATTTATTTACTAATATTTGTTTTACGAGATATTTTTTGGTTTTGATTGCGAATCTTAGGCTTTTTTTACATTTTATCTTTTTGTAATAATGTCAAATTACAATTAAAAATAATTAACAATGTATTATATGTATGTATTATATTAAAAAAAGTCCTATGTTAAAAACCAAATTATGGCTTTACAATTGATGTAATATATTTCAGTTATTTCGATCATGTGTAAATGTTGTGTTTCACAATAAGTAATTATTTTTTGGTGTTTTACTGGACATAGACGAATAATTATAATCACAAATAATGTCAAAAACATAAATTGCGTCAACACATTTTAGCCGTTATATGTAGACATTTTTTGTTGAACTATCTTCTTACAAAGATATTTGTTAACCTGATGATGACAAGTCGAAGCAGCTCGTAAATGTAAATTGAAAAATAAGTAATTGTGAAAAAGTATATAAAGTTTGTTTATACAATTGTTAAAGTGAATTTCCATCAGGAGGTGACAGTACATTCAATCGGCTATTGAAACCTAATTGAAATTCCGGATGTTTTAGTTTTCCCTCATAAAAATAAAAACTAAATGAAAAATCCAAATGTGAAGTTTATAGCTTAGCGAGATATAGCTTCGAATTATGGTGATCAGTGAGTCAGTCTATTCTCAGTCACATTTGCCTTGTATTGTAAAAGTTATATGTAAAAATATTGTTTCATTTGGAAATATAGCCAACCAAAAAATAGTTTTTATAAGAAGTTAGAATTTTTGATGTCAAGAGGATACACACTATGTATATATGTAGTTATATTCCCAAATTATACAATATTTATACATATCTAAATGTGAAACCTTTGATACACAGGTTTCACTTGTGATTGATACCAACCTAACAAGAAGTAATGCGATACGAACGAGCTCGATAACAAGAGGGTGTGGTGTGTTGATACAGCGGCTCAGTACTTCCGGAGCGCCTCATTGGCTCTGGGCAGATCGCGTGAACAGCCGCGTACACACAGAGTGAACCCCCGAGGTCAGGCGGGGGCGTCGCGTCGGCACGTGTTAAATGTCCGCTCTTTACTTCCACAAAATTTTTCTCTCTTTCTCGTTAAAAGTGTTTTACTTTCTAAACACACATTAAACCACGTGTTTTTGTACGTACAGTACAGGTTACAGATTACATTTTAGCCTACGCTTGGAAATGCATTTGCGCTTTGCCATTGTCTTGTACGGGAATTGGGACTCGTGGCTGAATCAACCCACTAAACCCATTTCTTTCTTTTCTTTTGGTGATGCGGGGAAGCGCATGTACGCGCCTTCCCTTGCCCCGGGTGGGACCCAGTGGAGTGTGGGGCTCGGGGCACTATAGTGCTGAATACCGACAATTACAAAACTGACTACATAAAGTTGCGTAACGTAGCTCACTGCTATATAACGGTAAAAATTAGAAAGATAGCCGAGACTATAGGCATCTCTTAAGAAGAAACTCAAACCAATGAACCATAGTCAAAGAATTGTGTTTCCACAAGGTATCTACGAGAATATTTCACATGACTATTTAGAGTTATCTGAAGCCAGCGCAGATGATTTTTTGAATCGGTTTGTTACTATGGGTTCATTGCTGTACGCCAGAAACATAACAACAATCTAAACGGCGGAGAAAGCCTGGCTCACAACAACCCCATAAAAAGGATAAGGCGATTTTGTCGGCGAATATGATAATGGCTTCAGTATCCTGGGACTCGGAGGATGTGATTACGATGGATTATCTTGAAAGAGGTCGAAGTAAAAACTCTGATCATTTCTGTGTCTTACTGCGTCATTTACGAGAGGAAATAGAAAAACGTTCAGGAACACAGGAGAAGCGTCCTGCTGCATCAAGATCACGCCCGTGTTTACACTTCTATACAATCCATGGCTGAAATACACAATTACGGCTTTGAACTATTACCGCATCCACCTTATTCACCTGATCTGGCACCGTACTGACCTGGAAACGACGAGGTCAAAACGACACTAAACGCATATTTTGACTATAAGAATAATATTTTTTTTAAGCTATCGTTATACTTCAAATGGGAGATAACAAAGTGCATCGAATTTGATGGTGATTATATAGAATTACTAATACTGAGATATAATTACTAATAATAAGATAATAAAATACTACTATTTTTGTTTATATTTATTTTCTTTGTTAGGCCGAATACTTTCCAATCCAACCTCGTAAATTAGCAGAATGCGCAGACTTTATAAAATAGCCGACTGCGCAGGACACATGAGGTCGTCGTAGCCGAAATTCAGCTAGGAGGACGACACATAAATATACCCATCGACTTGATAACTTCATCTGACGTCGGCTAATTAATAATCAATGTGACATTACGCAATTTTATGTAGTCAGTTTCAATGTGTGCTCGTATATACATACATTATATTTGTATACAGAAAGTGCTTGGGTAATTGCTCGTATTTGCGTCAGATTCGTTTATTTCGAATTAAAAGATGAAAAGCGGATTATCTTCAGTAAGCCGGGCGGAGTTGAAGCGTAATTACTGGAATTAGCTCACTATACATATTCGTTGCTCAGAATCTTACAATGTTATTCTTTCTAGAATAGCTTTCTAGAATAGAACACCTTCTTTATAGTCTAAGGATTCATAAGAGCCATTGTGCGATGAATGCGTCGTACACGAAGCAAATTTAATTGAACAAAAATTAAAACAATTATTTTTTTAAATCTTTATTTAAAGGCATGCAACATCATAAGATTAAGTCAGCCAAGAGATAATAATAAAAAAACAACACAATGTTTGTTCAATTAAATTGGCTCTGTATAAGTGAGAAGCGTTAGGCGAGGTAGTGCCACTGCTGCATTGCAGTTGAATTAGGGGATAGACGCAGTAGCAGGTTGTGTTACCGGCACAACCTACAGCTTTACTGTCGCGTATCGTGCGGTGTGTGAGTTAGTCGACTCGCCACGCCTCTTATGAATGTAAGTATACGTATACGACGGAGGGCGCACCTTGATCCCGTATGAGGACTCCTCGTAGATAATGGACACGTAGCTCCAGCCAAACTTCTTCACTATTGCCACCATCGCCCGTACCTGCCACAAACGCGCCAATGTTACAACTCTAGCGTGGATACCTCGTCGTCTCGCGATATGAGTCACACCAAAAAATGTTACTAGGATTTCATTCTCTTGCAATAGTCTGCTCACAGAGCAAGTCCACCCGTTGGGGCTGAGCCTGATTACTCTCTACTCGTGTCAAACTGCTGCCAGCCCATCGTAGCAGGAGAGTAATAAAATATAATGCACTTGCGCATCCCGCACACACAAGTGAAAGAAACGGTCCTCTTCCATAGAAATTCAAAATGCTTTATTCCTAGAAGGTTTTTACTACTCTCGTTTTGAAGGTCAATATTTTTTTATTCGGGCTCGGCGCATCACACTTTCCCACTGTTGCCATTCCTAAAAGGTCGGCTTTAAAAATACTCTTTTTCCATCATCATTAATACATAAGAAGTGGCTTACACAGAGCAGGGCGAGATACGTGTGAGGTAGGTACCTGGTGTAGGTCCGAGGGTATGGTCCTGGTGAAGTACTCGAAGCGCGCCTTGTTGGACAGCTCGGGGGACGTCGAGAAGAACGACACCTGCGGGAATAACTTGTCAGTACGCGGCAGGTGCACGTCGTCTACTATAGACAACTGGTCAGTACGCGGCAGGTGCACGTAGTCCACTACGGGGTTTAATGTCGTGCCGACCCCATTCGTCTGCAAGCAGTAACTACTACTAGATAGTGTCAACTGTCTTTAAAAAAGTAGTCACTCCACGTTCAAACTATAATTGCAAAGTTATTCGCAGGACTAGAACCCCCGCTAGCTAGCGTAACGTACGCGGCGTACCCATCCTAATACCACTTCATCATTTTAATTACTAAACCACGCTGGGGCTGACTCGCCTCACTGGGAATCATTTAATATTAAAAGGCACTCAGGTGAATTAGCAAGAAGGTAGACGACCAGTTTGCTCCTTTTAAATACCCTATTTTATTCCCGTTTTTTAAGTTTGTTGAAAAAGTCAAGTTGAAAAAGGATGAGTAGAGGTAAATTCCAAAAAGTGATGTCGAAGGTCACAAAAAATTAAAAACTTTTTAGTATTAAAATTATCCAATTTTAGCACTCAAAAGTTTAAGCGTTCGAGAGATCGGTACAAAGTTTATTATTAATTACAAAGGAAACCCTTTCACTCTGAAGTGGCGTGGTTAATAAAACAACATTTTTAAGGGAAGAGATTAATTTAAGTAGATTTAAGAGAAGCCGCGGGGATTGATGAACGAATTGAAGTTGTGACGATGCCCGGTGGGGAATCCAGTCCCCATTTAATTTTCTGTTGTTTACAATAGTCTTCGTATTTTCCGTGTGTTAAACATATACCGTCTTGGTATATGTTTAGCATTATCGTGTATATTTTTTATACAGAATCATAAAACACTCGGGTTTAACTTCTTTATTATTGAAGTGTTGTAGGTAAGATTTGTTACGAATTGCTTCAGTAGCTTGTTACCTTGCACGGACAGGAGAACCCATGCTCACTCGTAGCGCAGCTACAAGACGGTACGAGTAAGCGCGTCATGAGCGCCTGCTCATGACGCGCTTACTTAGTGTGATCACTACCGACGACTATGGCTATTTTTAATCAATATATTCTCGAACACCTCTTCCGAACTTTGTAAAGGGATGTCTAAAGTCTGATGGCGGATGATATTAACCTCAAAAATGTTAAATTTAATTACTGTTTTCGGGTGTTGAAAACGACCGTTTAGCAAAACTACCGTGTGTGGATTTTATTAACAATTCTAAAAAAAGAAATTCGCGATTACTTAAAAAAAAAAAAGTATTTTCAGAGCGGCTCATTTTAGAGATGTGGTCTTACACATTTTATCCACTGTAGTGTTTTAGTTTAGCAATAATTGGAATAACAATGCTGATAACATTTCATATATATTTTTATAATTTATGTTTTAATGTGTAAAATTTGGCTGTAAGCGTATTATCTGTTACGTAATTCCAGTGATTTACCGACCGCTGACAGCCTCGCGCTTCGCGGCGCCCATTGTCCAGCTATTGTAGCGTCGTTTACAACCGCTATTCATGTATTCGTTGTTCACCGCTGAACATTATATCACATTGATAGATTAATTGTTGTATAACCGTACTGCCTCGTAGTGTAATGATAATATTATATTTATTTTCAGACAGTGAAAACCCGCGTCGGTGCACAAATAAGTATGTATTTTGGTATTTTTCAATTCCTAATAACAGTCCAGGCTTTACAGTTTCCAACGGACGTAGGACACGCCCCACTCCTCAGTGAAATGTTTAGGGCTTGTGCCATAGGAATAGAGGAACGAGGGAATGTAGTAGTCTATGTACACACCTTTTTTCCACCCTTTATAGATATAGATAGCCGCCGTAGTCTAAACTAAATGTCACCTGCGGAATCTTGAACAGGCGGAGCAGGTTGGCGACCTGCACGGAGGTGACGCTGGAGGCGGCCCCCACCACGCCGGAGATCACCTTCCTTACAGCCGTCACGTTGCACGCGAACTCCGCGTCGTCGATGTTACTCATTGACCCTGTGCACAGACAGACAGAAAATAATACACCTATACTTACTATAAACCAAAGTACCAAAAACCTGTCTGTATAATACCTGTAAGTGATTTTCTCAAAATTTACTGAAAGGATCTTCATGCGCTTTTCGCTCATGTACAAAGTGATTCCAGAACATTTTAGTAATTTATTCACTGGTGAATTCGGAGTGGATCGCTGGTTTTGTATTACTATTAGTTCCAACTGTTACTTTATAATTTCTAAAAACATTATAGCCACAGTAGATGGAATCTATTTTTTTTATAGTAGGTATAAGGCATAAATGAACAGTAATTCGCCCTTTGGTATTAACCAAATGCCCATAGACATCCGCATTAGGGTTATATAGTTCACTTATTTCTCCCTCAATGCGCCAACAGAACTTCATGCAGCGTATGAAACGCGACAGCATAGCTGTATTTTAGGACCGTCTCGTATGAGCGAGCTGTATTTAAGTAGTAAGAGATGTTATTTATTTTTTATTCAGTTTTCGTAATGGTGCGAAACAATATAGTGAAAACAACATACGCTTCACTTGAATATTCATGACAAATGTTTATACTAATTATCTCACCAAAGGCGGTACTCATGGCACTCGCTGTGGTTCTTATGGGCATGCGGCACTATAATCTATAATGTACCTTGAGCCCCATATACCACTGGGCCCACCAAGGGCCAGTGAAGGCGCCAGCAAAAAAAACAAAAAAGAAAGATTGGCGTGGCGTTGGCTACTGAATCCTGTCCGACTTTGTTGATACTTAGACATATTTCACTGAGCACAATAAAGACTGACTATTTATCCGCTTCTAACCTGAATCGGCCCCCACATGTATTCTTCTTCAAGTTTTTTTATAGTTTACCCAAACTATGCACTTTGTGTACCTCAAACTACATTTGAACTTTGAATTTGAATATGGATAGTAAAATCCAGAAACTAAAATAAGTAACCTTTTATGAAATCAACGGCCATCTCCAGTCCATACGTGTCTCTATCGCAGTCATCCAGCACATGAGCTCCAATGGTGACTCCGGGCACCAGTCGCCGGCTATTCACAGTGTCCAGAGTATACAGCATGGTCTCTAACGCTTGCACTCCGCCTTGCGGCATCACCTAGAAGAGGCACTGTTGTTACCTATTTGGTACAACACGAAGTAGATATTGTTAAGGTTTTTTAAGATATTATACAACTGTTTTGTACGCAGAGTTTTATATAAAACGTCATGCATTTTTTAAAGTGGTTTTAGGTGATGTACAATGACAAGCATAGTCATGGAGAATCGAGAGTTTTTCATATACCCATAGACACATTGACGGGCTTATATTATTTTCAGTTCCACAGATGCTAGGAAACAATGAAATACTGTAACACAAATTTACTCTCGAACAAGCACCTCACAAGAGAATATTATTGAAGTGATGGTTATGTGAATTTTGCGAGAGTTCCGTACCCAATTAAATTTATTATTCATTAGATAATTATATAAATGTTTTTGAGTGTTGGTAGTCACTGAAAAGCTGCGATTTCTGCGACCCATTCTTTTGGGATCATTAGTTCAGCCTAAACCTTGTCCAACCTCAACTGCCGCAGTAACATTATCATTGACCACGACTAGGTTGTCCAATGTACTGTTGGGTCCCAGTGGACATTGCCGTGGGTTATAGTTTATATAAAAAAATCACCGGTCCACAGGTTCTCTCTTCAGATCGCTCATGTACCATCATCAGCCCGCCCAACACCAGGTCACCCGGGATCACTGCCTCGCGCTTCATCGGCCAGTGCTGATGCTTCTTGTCCTTAACTTCCATTTGATCATTGGTCATCGGCCAGTCTTTGATTGGCCAGTCCATCCGGTCATACGGCATCACCCAACCTTTGTTACTGCTGTGAGTATGCTGTTCATTCTTCTCTTCCATGTATTCAATCGGTATCGCCCAGTCTTCATTACTGCTACCTATTGTGTCGTATGCACTGGGATTCTTGTCTAAATATTTTTTTTCGTTGCCAGCTGCGTGGTCGGAAGAGCTTTGGCCCGGCGGTGCTTTGGTTTGCTCGTGATTGTATCTGTTCTCGTTTGAACTAGCTAAGGGATTGTAGGAATATTGGAAGATTTTGTCCTGCTCTATTTTGGTGGGCTTATGCCTATTTTCGTCGGACCTATCTGAGGGGTCGAAGAAGTATTGGTATGTTTTGTCCGGCAGTCGCTGCGTTTGTTTGAAATTTAATGAGTCAAAGGAGTGTTGGAATGTTTCCTCTAGCACTGGTTTTGTCTCTTTTTGTATATTATCGTCTAAGCGTTCTGAGGGATCGAGATAGTACTGGAAGGTTCTATCCAGGGTTGCTTGAATTTGCTTGTGCGTGTTTCCGTCTGAACTATCTAAATGATCAATAGAGTATTTAAAGGTTTTATCCAGCGGTACTGCTGCCTGCTTGTGTTTATTTTCTTCACTATCTAAGGGGTCGGAAGAGCGTTGGAAGATTTCGTCCAGCGGTGGTACGGTCTGCTTATGCTTGTGCCTGTGGTGGTGCTCTTTAGGGACCTGGGACTGTTGTCTCATTTCGGAGTGCCGGAGTAAGAGGAGCAGCGTTGCCATCGCCAACCAAGCCCGGCCAGGACGCATAGTGTTGTCTCTCTCATGCCAAACGCGAACGCCTCGTCCATACTGGCGAAGAGAGCATGTTCATTTTATCTGAAACATAAATAACTATAATAATAATAATAATATATAATAATATCTGCTTACCTGTCGCACCGCGTGTCTTAGGGACTTGTTACAGGTACTAGACAATCGTATCGTATCGTATTTTAATAAAAGAGCTAGAGTTAAACCGGTGGTAGATTTAATTGTTGACGTTGAAAAACTTAATCAGAAAGAATATCAAATTCTACTGAGAAACAAAAAAGTATTATATTCATTTCCAATACTAAGCAAAGGTTTGTATGGATGATTGTGATTTAATCACGGAATAACTATTGACAGGGAATTGAATAATACGTCAGTAACAATTATAATACTTGATCGACAGTGTTGGCGTCCATTGAAGGAGACCTTTACCCAGCAGTGGGCCGACAGGGGCTGATGATGCTGATGACGATGATGGTGATGAATTGTAATACTTCTACGTACCTGATAATTGCAAGGTATAATCAATCTCAACACGAGACTGATACTAATTACAATAAAATCATACTTCATCCCATGACTAAGGCTCGTCAAGTAACTGAACTGTCGAGATTTCAGAATATCTAAATTAACCATGATTTATATACGTCTGTAAAATAATTTTCAAATAATAAGTTACAGTACGATTTGAAAGATGTTAGAAGCAGTGCACAAATTCGAGTCACAGTCGAGTATTACATGAAAAATGTTTAAGTCTAAAAAGGGTGCTCCATAAACTATCGAAAACATTACGTTTGATAGGAATCCACATTTGTCCAGCGTTAAAAATTGCTTTTTTATTCAACTAAAGCTTTAAATATTGCATTTTATTTTAATGTGAATTATAATAAAAAAAAATTATACTCGAGGATATCTTAAAGGTACAAAAACATTGAAAAGAGTGGTTAGGCAGACTATCCAATAGCTGGTCACGGCTACACGCCTTCGTTCACGCCCAACAGTTACATGAGTCGATTTCAAATTGCAGCACAGGCCAGGCCCTAAATAATAAATCTATTTCGATAACTTGGATGGATACTAATGGATTAATTGTATGTGTGACAACCCCCATAGGATGTAATATTACAGGATATCATTAGACGGCATGAGATTGTATCTGAATCATATAAGTCTTTGGAAGTTATGCCTAACTTAATTACAAGTAGGTACGCAGATTGAGCGAGCGAACTTCGATAATGACCTCCTAGCCGAAACTATATAAATTTGACAATTATGCTAAATTTAACACTTGAACAAAAATAAATTTATATACTTTTTCTACAAATAAAAAATATTATTTTACGTTATTTATTTGTCACTAGTAGTAATACAATATTTTAATATATTTAATAGTGACAAATAAATAATTTGTAGAAAAGGTATATAAATTTATTTATTTGTTCAAGTGTTAACATGAATGTTCGTCAAGGAGTGACAATACATTCCATCAACTATATGTTAAATTTGTTATAGGGTACCAGTGTCTGCAGACTTAAGTGCACTCTCTTCTCCCTAACTGCAGTCCAAAACGACTGGAGAGAAATCCGATGCAGGACGCTGTTCTCCGCGGTGTGATGTTGGCATAACAACGCCATCTGCATGACTTCAGCTTGTTATTAGAAGTCATACCATAATCTGACGGCTGAGCCGAGACTGGAACCAATAACCTCACGGCCTGCGACCGAACATGCTCGCCACATGACCACGCGAAGCTAAGTATAACCAACCACAAGGATATTTGTGTAGAACACGCCGCCGTTATTTTATGTAACGGATCTGGTACTGGACTATCGGTTACCCAACATTCTTTATTGGCCAGTTGTGAGCAGGCTGTGTTTATGAGGCGAATATAAATGAGGGGGCGAGAAAGGGATTTGATTTAATACAGTGAGTGCAAATCATTACGGTCGGTGGAAAAAGCTCGGGCAAATGTTTGATTGCGGACCGTAACACAGCAGAACGGCCCGAGTGAAAACAAATCAAATGTACCCTGGAGTTATAGTTTCTGTTTCATAGAACAAGGGCCAAACGAGCAGCTGGCACCCATTTTATTTTTTATAAACTACCCAAGCCCATAAAACCACGGAGATACGCACGACGTAACTTTACCAGAGATCGCGCGACACGCGGCAGCGCAGCTGCGGCGACCGCTTGGCTCTGTTAGGAACGTGACGGTTACTCTGCGTGTGCTCTGCCAGAGGTCGCAGATTCCAATTCCGTCTAGGTAATGGATGTTTGTATATGTTTTTACATAATGAAAATCTTAAATATATAAAATTAAGCATATTTCCTTTGAGTAGTACTTACAGTACTTATCACAGGGCTGGGCTAACGTGCTGTGATAAGTCCACAGATATTATTATTGTTATTATTGCTGCCGTTTCATTCCGTGCGAGCGTTTTGTGCGAGCGTCAGATAGCGCTGGCCGACCTGACTGCAATGGAGCCGTAGTTCTCTATGCATAGAGCAATGGAGTACTGCTGCCGAATGTCGAGTACTGGAACAAATCTTTGTTGTCTGTAGCATTGTCCCGGGCCTGGTTGTTGCTACAGCACATATTTATTGTTACAGCGCATTCATGTGAACATTCGCAAGTGCACCTTTTGATAGCTCATTTACCTATTTCGCTGGGTCAGTTCCAAACTGCAAATGAATTATTCCTTTAATTAATAAGTCAAAAAAAAAAATGAAATAATGTTTCTGACTGACTCCGTAGGTGATACGGCAGAAATTATATGCACGTTATACCGGTGGTTTCTGGAATTGAATCCCGCCGTGGCGTTTTATTTATTTATTTATTTTTTAGCATAAGGGGGTAAACGAGCAATCGGAGACTTTGATGACTACCGACGCCTATGGACATTGAAATGATTATTACGCAGATGCGTTTCTTTCTTATCTCTCCCCCCAATGGGCCGCTGTCTACAGACAAACCGCACGAGACGCGATAGCGATGCTGTCACTTTGCGCCGGTGTCAAGTGAGCGAGAGCTCCTTCCCCGGTCGTGTAAGCCCAATTTCGTTGCACAGGAAGTTGCAGTCTCATGCACCATGCATAGCACTGCCTCTTCCTTTGCAGTATGGCACTACAGTCAAAAAATGTAGTCCTGATGATTGTAGTAACACGGTACATAGCCTAAGGCCTTCCTCGGTGATGTCGCTATCACACACAAAAATATTCGCCCAGCCCGACTTGTGGTTCCGTATATTGTTGCGTTCAAACTAACACATAAAGAAATGTTCAGCTTTATTCTATTAGTGTAGATATCAGCTTCGATATCTCAGTAGCAATATATCTTTTTTATTGTATTTTAAGACTGTGGAGGAGGCGAGGCAGGTCTTAAGAATTGTGACTCGTGTCGACCCCCTCTCTGCCTGCCGCAAGAGGGAACTGGCGTAATATGCAGGGAGATGTATACGTGTATTATATTTTAAGGTATAAAGAAAAAATTACAGTTGGGGCATGATGAGTACCGAAACCCATAAACATCTATATAGTTGTCATGCAATAGCCTACCGGAATTATCAAACTGCACTAAACGTGACCGCATAGCTGAATGTTATATTAATAAGGTACAATGAAATAGGGAAGTAAAAAATTTATACACTATACTTTGCTTTGCGGATTGGATAGCGTGGAATCACTTTAATAGAGCATGTAGCAATTATATTTTTGCTACTTAAACATTTTATAAAAAGTATATCTTTCATCTTTGACTGTCAAACTAAAGGTGTGCTCGGTGTCGAAGAAGTGTCACTCTTGACTTTTTTGCAGCGTGCAGGTTTGAATGATTTCCTAAGATATGATAATCAAATAGTTCTTTCTTTTCCGCCGGGAACCTATATTATCCTGAGAGGATGCCAAGAATGCCAAATGCGAATGCAAAATGCAAATGCGGGCGTGAATGTATTGTAAGAGAATGGAACGGGATCTTATTGGTTGTGTGTTCCTTCTCAGAGCTCTACTCCCTTTCTCTTTTTCTTTTTGAGCCGGACGTAATATGAAGATATTATAACACCATAATCTTCCACTATTGGATTTGAGGATTGAAGAACAATCCGACTGGTGATTGCATTTATAATAAGATAAAGGAGAGACCGTCCAGGTTGCAGTAAGGAGTCTCGGACAACTGGCCAGATAAAACTTCGTTGATTCCATGGTTTGTTTCTTGTAATATTATAAGTTTGTTCATGATTGTGAATATGGAAAGACTATCATTAAATAAATCTATTTAATATATAAATAGTGGTTAAATCTTTAATAGCTCTTTACCCCCATTAGTAATTCCCTTTACAGCATAAATTGTCACAAGCAGTTATGTTTCTTCACTATATCGTACTTATTGTATTGTATGTGATGTATCTAATGTAATGTGTTACAAACTAATCTGCAATCTAAAACATCTGCAAAACGCCGAGACCTTTGCAGCTCACATACGCAACGGGCTACTGAAGCAATTGCCAGAATAGAGGGTCTAATAGTTTGTGGAGAAGCTTGGAAGAACTCATCTGACAAAGGTTAGGACTGATACTGGGGTTACCGTTTCTTCTAAACCTGAGATCTTATCTGAGATCGAAGCTTTCTATAGGAAGTTATATACGTCACACGCTCCTTATCCCGATAACCTGAACAACGATCCGCGTGCAAGCCTAACATGACATTTGTCAGGCGATCTGTCTAACGTCAGCTCGACTGAGATTAGTTTTGCTCTTCGCAGTTTAAAGGGTGAAAGGTTGCGGGTAAGAACGGAATCGAAGTCGCGCTACTCAGTACAGGAGGCGAAACTGTAAACGAGAGCTAAAAAGATTTTTAATTTTTTTCTGTCAGCGGGGCGTACCTTCTAAGGCATGGCTTGGAAGTGATGTTGTTTTGTGTTTTAGAAAGGGTGACAAATCACTTCTTCAAAATTATATACCAATTTCACATCTTAGCCATATTTACAAATTGTTTTCAAGAGCCTTGACGAATCGTCTCAAGTCAAAGCTTCTTTCTTAAGTCAAAGTTTCAGCCACCAGCTAAGGCTGGGTTTCGCAGAGGATTTAGCACCAGGGACCACATTTTCACCATAAGGCAAGTTGTACATAAGACACATGAGTACAATAAGTCGCTGTGCCTTGCCTTTGTGAACTATGAAAAGGCTTTTAACTCGGTCAAAACCAGGGCTGTTCTGGAAGCTTTACAGCGATGTCAGGTCGATTGGTGGCGATACATCCAAGTACTGAGAGCATTGTATGACTCTGCTTTCATATCCGTTCTGATTCCGGGAGGTCAAACTAGGCCAATCAAATTGCATCGAGAAGTGAGACAGGGGGATGTCGTTTCCCCGAAACTGTTCACTCATGCTTTGGAGGACGCCTTTAAGACTTTAAGTTGGGCAGAATGTGGCATATATGTTAACGGCGAGTACCTATCACAACTTCTTTTCGCCGACAAGATCGTTGTATTGGCCGAATGGTTGGCGAGCTTGCAGGAAATGTAGCTTGTCCTAAATAAAACCTCCCAACGTATTTGCCTTAGAATGAACTAGGACTTATTCAAGTCTCCAAATAGCTCCGATTGTACGATTAGCCTCCTATACTGCATCAAAAATAACAAACATTGCAATAAATGTCGGAGTTTGTATGTATGCTTATTGTTCTCTTATACAAAAACGCCTTCGGTTAAAATTTCGCGTAATTTTATATATCGATCTGGAAAAATATAGAACACTAAGCACCGGAAGTATTGGAGTAGATCTTACGTTAAAGATGTCTGTCTACTACCATAACCACTACCGACCACAGACACGTTCAACATTTGTGACTTATACATTTAATGTGTCAACTTTCTTTATGTTTTCTCCCGTTTCGATTACGTTTTGAGTCCAAATTTATACAAAATTAGCAAACGAATAAAATGTGATAAATTGAAGATTAAAGATACGTTCCGTTAACCGCGCTCGCCGGCCACTACTTTGCCGGCTCAGTGATGCGTCTAGCTGTGCCGCCGTCTATCACGCGGCGATGGAACGGCGCCAATACAGATAATAGCAGAACAATGAGCGAGCGCCCAATATGCCAACCACGAGCCTGGAGATTGAAATATATACGTTACAATATATACCATACAATATATCATTCATCATCACTATCAGCCCTTATCGGTCCTCTACTGGACATAGGATTCCTTAAATGAACACCAAAACGACCGATCTCCTGCTACTCGCATCCACCCCGGACTGGCTACTGCACGGAGGTCGTCTTCCCACCTGGTGAACGGTCGACCAACACTTCGTTTTCCTAAACGCGGCCTCCACTCCAGAACCTTACTGGCCCAACTGCCATCGGTTCTTCTGAGTACGTGACCAGCCCATTGCCATTTCAGCTAACGTGAACGCGTGATATAGGATACTTTACAAATGTATGAGAATTTTTATTAAAAAAAAATTATATAAAGCAGATGCCTTTCTATCCGATGATGTAGTTCTCTAATAGTCAAATCAGTACGAGGAAGATGTTCGCGAGCTGTAAATGTGATTTACATAGAATAATGTCGCACTGGCCTAATTACGGCGAAATCGGCCATCTCTATTGAGCTCTATTGGACGTGTTATAGTGCACAACTGTTGTGCACATAAAAGTGCACTCTATTGAGCTATATTGTCGAACCGGGCTGAAGCAAGCAGCAGCTGTCACTCAAGTAACACCGACGACAAGACACGGCTACGCTGTCACATTGTCCGTTTGCCAGAAGCCCGTTAGGAGAGAAGGAAAGTTGTATATAACATCTATGGGGATGTTTTTAGGCACCAAAATAAATAAATAAAGGTGGTGTTCAGAATCTTCGCAATCGGCGTGTTTGTATGAAGAGAGTTATGAAAGTGGAGGAGGCAAGGCAGGTATGTAAGGAACGTGATATGTGGCACTCCGTTCTCTCTGCCAACCCCGTAACTGGGGTGATGATGATGTGTGTGTGTGTGTGTAAGTGTGTACGTGTGTGCGCGTGTGCGAGTGTGCGCGTACGTGTGTGCGAGTGCGTGTGCGTATGCGCGATATGTGCATGTGCGTATGCGTGTGCGCATGCGTGTGTGTATGTGTGTGTGTGTGTCAATTTCAAAATGTAGTCTCCGCTTAACTGTCGGTTCACTCGCTTATTGCTAAACATCAATAGAACATGGACATGTTACGGTATTGTATGAGCCCATTATGTGCTGCGATCAGCGCCAATATTGCGGTCAACAATCGCCACTAATTACATGCGATAGCGAGCAGTTAGCGAGCCGTCAGCGCCACTCTGTGGATTAGAGTAGATAATAGCATTACAGCAGAGCTTGGAGGACAAGGCGACTTATTTTATAGATGTATTAAATTTTATATATTAAATTTTTTTACTATAGAAGTACATATAATAATAATAATAATGACGCCCTAGCCGCATTTCGGCCACAGCGGCCATCTCTATCGAGATGAGACAACGGCGCGGGACATATTATAGTGCACAAGAGTTTGCGCCGACGCCAGTGCACTCCCTATTTCTTCATTCTCCTATTCCGATGGGACGGCAATCCGACACGCCCGGAGAGAAATCAGGCGCAGGACCGTCGGCTTAACGTGCTCTCTAATAATAATAAATAACTTTTGTGCGTAGTACTCTCGAGTGTTGCTCACAAGTATGTACTCTCCGAGGCATGCGGTTCATAACTCCAGACAATTATTACAATTTGCAAAATCCTAACAGAATTTTTTTTCTATTGTCCGACCCGGGACTTTAACCCGGGACCTCAAATCTGTGGTTGAACCTGATCACTAGGCCAAGAGGCAGTTAGATATAATACACATACTTATAATAACATCAGACGGAGTTCGAACTGCGATCTCTAACTTAACACGAGTAACCGCCAGAGCACCAACTGAGCACGCTGGTTGACAGAAGTTATATTGTTATGATATAGTTACACTATGATATAATATGAAATATACACACACAGACATTCAACTCAAGCACCAACCGTCAATTTCGAGTCCTATTACATCACCTAATGACAAAGAAACTGGTCTTTAGGTGGCCGAAGGCAGGCGTTTCCATAACTTGTTCAGATCGCGTCGCCCTTACTGGTTTTAGTGTTCGATGCCGGTGCGAGAACTACAGTGATACAGGGTTGTAATTTTCGAAAACCGAACAATCCAGAACAAATTCTCCTCAGTCGTATAAAATTGATTAGTGCAACGTGTGATATTCGTAATAGTCGCTTATATTTTCAAATGTAGATTGCTAAAAGCAAAATTTTTAAGTGTAGCTTTGCCTTTGACATTTTGGTCGAAGTCTTAAAGAGTTACATAAGCCCGAAACAAGAAACTAAAGAGGTGCAGCGCTAAGTGATCGCAATAAGAAATTATATCAATAAATATTTTATTCAGGAACTTGTTTAAGTTTAAGGTTAATTTCAGTTGGTGTCACTATAATATTTGTAAAAAAACCTTCCATTTAAAATAGTTTTTACGTGTAATTAATTTTAGTTCTACAGTACTAATATATCACGTGTGACATTTACGACTATTATCGGCTAGCTCTTTTTATGGCCACGAAAAGCTTTGCGCGCCCCTGACAATTCTCCGTCCACACTTAAGTGACCTTGCTATTAACAACATTTACACGGCAGAGATGAAACTCAACCGCGTGTCTGTTATCTCTACGTGTCAGGCTTTGTACATTACCTTCATAACATGAGGAACGTAAATTATTATAATTTCATAGGCAGCACTCGCTTCCTCGCTGCTGTCCTAAATGTTCCAACGCTGGTGTAAATTATGAGCTTGTAGGTGCTTATCCAAACCAGGGGTTAGTAAACTTTTTTAGTGCACAAGACAATTTATTTGTCCACAAATAATGTATAAAATACGGGAAGAGTTCCGCCGCGTGCCTGTTACGTCAGAGAGCTGGGTGTTCCTCGCGCACTCGGAAATGTAATATTATAATGATAATTATCACACGACGTCGCTGCAAAGTGACGCCGTTGAATTACAGGTGCCATTTTTACCTCCCCCCCCCCCCGAAATAGGGCACCGGGAAACGCAACTTCGTAACCATTAACCGTTATTAAGTTGCTTCGGTAGTCACCAAGATGATGTGATTGGTTCATTGTCCCCTATGCTATGAAAAAAAATCTACGAATAGTAATAATATTTTTTTTTTCCAGTTAATTTTGATACATATCACCAGCTTGTTACAAGCAGCCCGGAGCAGCGCGACAGCGGCAAGGACTCACTCTAGTAAATTACATCTGACTTATGACGGGAAAGTATCCTTTTCTATGGCAGCGAAAATGTTTTGTGCACCGTTTGGACGGCCCGGGTCGACTGGAAGGGTGTGTCTAACTCAGCACATTCTGTGCTGCTACCGACTAAAAATCACCGCGAGGGCCTTCGGCCGACGTGATGGCGGTGTGCCGGAACTGCCAGCGACGTAACGAACGTATCCTGTGTTAATGCATACACATTACAAAGACAACGTCATAATTGCCGCCGCCATTGTATAGCAACTCTATACCAAGGATGCACGTCTGGCATGCGCTACGTAATCCGTTACTACCGATATCAACTAAGTATCGCTAAGGCAGATGATATAGGTCGCCCTTAACATTGCTCGCCTCAGCTGCCCAGGAATATATATATATATATATATATATATATATATATATATATTGTTACGTATATGCTAGCTATTAAGTTTAACTTGCATGTAAATCTTTAATATATACCGTACTTTAATGATCGTCAAAATAATCTATTACGAATACCGACGCCCATGAGCATCCACACAATTACTATGCCGATGTGTTACCCTACTTTCCCCCAATGGGCCTCCGGCCACTCACAGACCGCACGAAACGCAACACTGAAGATTTCACTTTACGGCTGCCCGGTCGTGCCGTCCAATTCCGTTGCATAGGAGGATGTGGTACCGTGTATCACCCATGGCGCTAACTCTTCCTTCCCCAGTTTTTGTGTTACGTAAAATGTTTAATTAACTCTTTTGTTCTAACAGTCTCTGTCAGTCGCATCCTATCTACAGCGCGTCGCTACGAGATTGTGTAGCAAGTTTTACGACTAAGCGTTGTCATATTCTACAATAATTATTACGTACAGCAGAGAGTTTATCCTCATGTTAGATATTCGCACCACACTTTCAGTCGTCAGAATTAGCTCTAAGAAAAAAAAATCCAATACCAGTTCTCTAACCTTTTTTTAATAAAAAAGACTGGTATTGGTACCAAATAAGCGAGGGAAATTATGAGAAGTAGATGGAACTACAACATTAGCACGGTGCTTAAAGAATTAAAAAGAAAGAGAGTAATTGTCAATGTGAAGAGAACTACTGCGATAGGCGGATGATAATTACCTCACGACACCCCCAAAGCAATTATTTTTTGGATATAAGTATTTCTTTACTCCAAGTAATAAATAATCTATATCTGTGCCAAATTTCACTCAAATCCGCCTGTTGCATAGAATTGAAATTGCGCAATTATAACATTAGTAGGTTTTATGTATTTGATATTTTCTATTCTTACCTACCTAAGTATAAGTGTAATGGACTCCTACAAGTAAATTATTAAATGTTGTAACACGATGTGCAAAAATTAAATCACAAATATAGAGTCACAAAGTTAAGCGAGCGCACATCGGTTTCACGCCGCGTGGCTGATCCGGACTACATCGTGAAAGTAAAGTGCGAGCCGGTAAACTAGACCCCTGCCATGTCTCAGCACATCGATGCGTGTGGAACTGCACAGAACTGTTTGTGACAGAGGTATAAAAAAGCAGGCGGTGAGATGACATCCCCCCCACAGCGCTGGTGATGGTGCCTAGGCGAGCAGCCGTGGCTCTCACCCAGATCGCAAATGGCATTCTCCGGACGGCCCACTTTCCAGAGACCTGGAAAGAGGGGAGGGTCATTGTTCTGCCGAAATCGGGCAAGCCCCGAAGCCTGCCTGGAAGCTACCGGCCGATAACGCTGCTGTCCCACATCGCCAAGTTGTTCGAGAGGCTTCTGCTTCGGAGGCTGAAGCTGTACATTCCCATAAGGGACGAACAGTTCGGCTTCCGGAGCGGCCACTCGACCACGTTGCAACTGACGCGGGTGATCCACCACTTGTCTGTAGAGATGAACAAGGGGAGACACTCTGTCGCAGTCTTTCTCGATATGAAGAAGGCCTTCGACTGGGTGTGGCACCCGGGACTCTTGTACAAGTTGGTGGACGCCGGCGTCCCGCTGGCGTTTGTGAGACTAGTGGCGTCATTCTTGGAAGGTAGGACCTTCCGGGTAGCGGTGGAGCGGAGGCACTCCTCGGTGAAGGCCATACGTGCCGGAGTGCCACAGGGCAGTTGCCTATCCCCTTGCCTTTACGCGGCCTACACTAACGACATCCCCACACTCAACGATCCTTCGGGAGAGGGTGAGGTGGATGTCATGCTCGCGCTGTTCGCCGACGACAGCGCTTACGTAACTTCGTCCCGAAAGCCGGAGCTCGCAACTGGGCGCATGCAGCGCATGCTGGACCAGTTGCCGGAGTGGCTCGACAGGCGGCGCATGTCCGTCAACGTGGATAAGACGACGGCGCTATATGTCAGCAAGAGGCGCACCATGCCGGGGCGGTTAAAGTTTAGAGGTCAGGATGTGTCTTGGGAATCCCCAGTAGTGTATCTCGGATGCAGTATCGACCGCGCGCTGCGGATGGGCTCGCAGGTGGACCGAGCGGTCAACCAAGCGAGAACAGCCCGCGCTTTGCTGTGGCCGGTACTAGCGTCCGGACTTCCTACACGGACGAAACTGGGGATTTACAAGACGTATATCCGGTCACGCTTCACTTACGCCGCCCCCGCATAGTACGCCTGCAAGCCCAGCAAAACATATCCGTACGGGTCATCACGGGTGCTGTTCGCTATGTCCGTAACGACGTAATCGCGCGTGACTTGCGGATAGAGTCGCTGGATGAGTTTGTGGTTTGATTGTCGAGCGCTATGTTCAATAGGGCAGACAATGGACCGCATGCTCATTTACGCGATCTGGCCCCGCTGCACGCGCGATCATCTGACGGGAGACTGTATCCGCGTGAACTCTTCCCCCGTGATCCATCAAGCGGACTGGGGACTGCGTGTCCTGCGATCCGGACGAGGATCACACATGCGCATGCATAACACACCCAATCACTACTCACCATAGTCACAACAACAGGCCTACATTCCCCCTGAGCCCATAAGCCACAATGGCAAATCCGCAATATTCATTGCGGCCCTGTTACCGAATGGATAGTTGTCCCCTGGCGATCCCACCCGGGTTAGGAGGTTCGCCTCGGTGCCCGTAGCTCTCACAGATCATCTGCGAAGAAGACCAGGAGTAGTAGTGGGTACTAAGAGTACACTTATGTTTGCGCACAAACTTGACTGGCCTGGCTGTCTGTAGAGACGGATAGACCATAATATTATGTCTTGAACACAGCGTCCGGTGTTTCCACCCGCGTAGCCCGCGCCAATCGGACCAGTTTTTCATGATATTAATTATATACAGACTCTTCAGTTTTATAATATTAGTTAAACAGACACGACAGTGCACTTGTGACCAGGTAAAAAAAAAATAAACAATGTAAATGTACCCGGACTATGCATCTATGACTATATATCTACCCGCGTTGCCGGACAAATTGTTTCATGTAATACCAAAAACAAAGCCTATTGTATATAATATAATAACAATATATCTGTGGGTAAGGACTTACTACTGGTACTAGACAACAATAATATATTTAAAATTTTTATATATTTAAGGAATCTTATACATTTAAGATTTTTACTATACGATTACATAAAATATAAACATCTATGACCTGACATGCGTAACACGAGACGCTAACCAGCACGCTACCTACTGCGCCCGCCGGTCCTCAAAATTTATCAAAGACTTAAATTAATTCCATGTTGCTATCTCTAAACGAATATATTGCGACTGCTCGAACCAAAGCTATCCTGGTATCAGTAAGTACCTTAATGAGGTAGTGGTCTCAAACATTGCAGTCGAATTCGACCCGAGCGATCGGCGTAGTTACCTCTCCTGCGAGCATGTGATACCTTCTCTCAGCTGGTGGCCCCAATGTAGCTGTAAAAATATAATTATTACCAGTAGCACGTATATAATTATTACCAGTAGCACGTATATAATTATTACCAGTAGCACGTATATAATTATTACCAGTCGCACGTATATAATTATTACCAGTAGCACGTATATAATTATTACCAGTAGCACGTATATAATTATTACCAGTAGCACGTATGTAATTACTACCAGTAGCACGTATATAATTATTACCAGTAGCACGTATATAATTATTACCAGTAGCACGTATATAATTATTACCAGTAGCACGTATATAATTATTACCAGTAGCACGTATCTCTAAAAGTATCTACATGTAGTATATTGACACATGTATATTAGTTGCACAGTTATGATGGATAATTAACTGCCGTAGCCGGTCGCCCAGTGGGGGCGGGTAAAGGTGGGCAAACAACGGCATAGTAATTTTGTGAATGTTAATGGGCGCCGGTAGTTGTAAAAAGGCTCCGATTTCCCGTTTGCCCCCCTATAAAAATGAAGCACCCAACTACAGAGCGAGTATAACAAAGTTGAAGCTAATTCATCAAATACTTATCTATTTGTATGAGCGTCTCGCACTCTTGAAATTTATATAAACCAATCCGTAATAGCTCCCCCCATCTTGCGGTGCTTTCATCTATCAGTCAACGAGTCAGAAAACAAACTTGAAAAAGCTAGTCGCATAAATACTCAGTAAACCTCGGCCACGAGATAAGTAGGAGAGCCCTATTGCTGAAAAGTTTAGGCTTCCTTCGACTTGTGAGGCGATCTTTAAGAAAGCGAAAGATCACATCATGTACATAGTCTATGGTTGGACAGAGATATCCGAGCTTTTATTCATATTATAATTTATAGTCTAACGCCTCAGATATTCAAAAGCCGGGAGAGATTTGATTGGAATCGATCAAATCGACTACTCGATCGCGATTGCAGTGCTGCACAGCTGGCGTGAGTTACAGCATCAGTAAGAATAATGTATTATATAATAATAATGATGACTTTAGTGATGAATTAAATCATTTTCTTTGTATCATATTTTGTTCGAAGGTTTTATCAGAGTATCCCGGTGGTTGCAGCTGTGCAGGGGGTTGATGCTTGCGGCCCAGGTTCAGCAGCGGGGACGAGTTACATGCCAAGCGCCCGCGTAAAAAGAATAATACCCAGCTTCATCTCAATGTCTGCCCCGTACTCCCCTGGTATCTTGTAGCTATAAAAGTTCCTCAAGTCAGACAGTGTGTCCCCCGGTGACAACCCCAATAACCTCATCGTGGGTTCAGACAATTTCGCCTGCACCTACCGACTACATTCAGACGCCGGTCACGTTTCGCTTACGAGTTTTACGAAAAACTTTGTCCTTTTTAGTATTATTTTGCGGACAAATATTATATAAAAGTTTATTTATTCTTTTATATTATTCATTGGGCTATAAGTGAAACCATCCTGTGTTTGTCTGCAGGAGACATTAACGTGCAAAATGTATGAGGATGTTACAGCAGGCCAATCAATAGAAGATAAAACATTTAAAATTTTAGACACGACTGCATCAGAAGAAGGGTGATGTTTACGGAACGCGTGTGAATGTAAGTATGTATGTATGTATATAGGTATGCGTGTCTGTATGTCGGTGTTTTCCACTATTGCCGAGAAGGCTCGACAGATCTTAAAGAATGAAGTATCAGTAACGATTACGCCAGTTTACTGAGTACATGAAATATATTTTTAGCAGTCAAATTTTTCTACATGATTTTAATGTTTCGTTATTGATTCTATTTATTTATTTATTTTATTTAATAGCTAATGTACACTGTAAACATATATTATGGACTTAATATTATAAAAATTGGTACAACGGCACTACTTATTCCAGATTGAAATTGTATGACAAACAAAATATTAGTGTGCAAATTACGTTAATATAAAAAAATAATATAACAGGAAAT
>JAFELO010000062.1:195711-230182 GCA_017140195.1 Eumaeus atala | reverse complement strand
TATGCTTTATATATAAAATGCATACTTTGTCTATGAAATAAAATCACTACAGTTGTCTTGCGGCATCGTCACGTGGCACACGCCAGTTAGTTCGAATTCACAGATCTGTGTTTCTCAAACATGCAGCAAAGTTTACCTGCTTTAGTTGTACCACCACCTTACTACGGAAGCCGTGTATCGGAACGAACTTGTGTCCAAAGTCGAGGATTTGTTAACCAATGTCTCGAAATGGGGCCGACTAAACTTAGTCCAATTTGACCCCCATAAGGAGTAGTAGGTCACCCTTCGTCGTATCACCTCGTTTTCAAAACACCTAACTATTGGCCTCAGCTAGTATCTGAATACTTGGTGTCGACATATCTAGTAACGTTCAGTTCCGCGGTTATTTAGAGGCGAAAGGTAAATTAGCCGCAAAGAAGCTGGGCGACCTCAATAGGGCGAAACAGTACTTCAATCCAGCCCATCGAATGCAATTTTGCAAGGCACCGACCACATATGGAGTACTGCTCCCTCATTGGGCAGGGGCCCCGCAATATCAGCTCGTTACATTTGACCGCATACAACATAGAGCGACTCGAATCGTTGGCGACCAAGTTATTTCCGGACAGTTCGATTCAATGTTCCTATCGTATTTTTCATGGGGAGTGTTGCAAAGAATTGTTCAGCTTAATACCAGCAGCAGAATTCCCACTTCGGACATCACGACAGAACTCTAAGTTACGCGCTCATCACCCTAATATCCGTAAATCCCCAACAGTGCGGTATAGCGACACTTCTTACCGCGCACAACTGAACCGTGGAACGATGTGCGTCACTCGGTACTTCCGATCCGATATGACTCCAAGAAAAGAGCATACATTAAAGGCAGATAAGGCAGAAATTTTAAATACACCTTGGCAAAACGTTCCAAAATTATCGCAAGTAAGTCTTCATCGCATATGTATTAATAAGATGCGAAACGGACCTTGCAAAATTGTTTAATTTGTATAAATGTTTCGGCCGATTATTTTATACTAACTTTAAAAATGTCTTTTATAATTATAACTTTTAAACTACAGGGATTTTGGCTGCAAAGTTTGAGAGCCGTCACCGTTTGAACCTTAGTGCATAATATTTTAGTTAAATATCATTGTGTTGCGAAGGTCAATCATATATCGCACGTAAGTACGCAGCCGCTAATGCACCGTTCACACGTAAGCGCGCGCCCACAGGCGACCGCAGCGAACAATATGGTTTGCGCATTGCCAAACTCAAGTTAAATATGCTACTCAGCCCTTATAAACTGTTTCAAATTTACCCTACAGTTAAAACAAAATTTTACCTGTAACCTTCGTCAGTTCAATTTAAGTAGATAAACCTCAAAATATTACATTATATTTTATGTAACAAAGACGTGAGAGTTACGATTTACAGCGAAATTTTGGTGCCAGAGGGCCCACACCATAAGTTACAGGAACTTACTTTGAACTGCTCCCGAGAGGACGAACTCGGAACGCAGAGTAAACTTAAATACTCTTATAACAATGCGGATATGTGGCTATTTCTAGTTTACTAAATAGAATGGGAGCACCTATATTTATATGATCATAGAAATAAACACGTCCCTCACAAAGTGATTAATACGTCTTCATATCTACTATGGTACCGTTGCTCACCTAAAAAAAATTATAATGGAAAAGTACAAATATCATAAAAATATAATATTTACGATCATAAAGCTGACCTTGATACGTTTTGTCTCCTTCGGACTAGAACCAAGAGGATGAAATAAGAGTGCTACATTCACTATATAAGGCGTTCCAGACACAATAATTAAGCGCACAATAATGTTTTGGATCTAACTCACTCCCGTCTACATTGAATTATGAGGAAGATTCTGCACACATTGGTGAAAGAGTTTGTAACCTGTTTGCACTTATCTCATATCCACTTTTCATGCTCCATAACTACATAGCAACAACTTAAATTCTTCACCCTCAAATTATTCAGCTATACATAACATTTCACCAGTATAATTAATGATAACAATATTAATAAAAACTCTTTATTTTACACCAAATAATTACAAAAAATTTAACTTAAAAGTTACAAAAAAATAATTATGGTGGTGTGGAAACCAGTGTGAATTCAGTCCTAAAGTTGTTAAAGTCATTTGATCTAACGAAGGGACCAGGGCCTGGCCCGGTTACGTCCGTGCCTGTGGTGCACCAAACACCTGTCTGGGCCGTTATCCATTATTTTTAAGCACTCAGTCGCCAATGGAGTTGTGCCTCAGGTTCGGAAACTCGCATTTATTACCCCAATTCATAAAAGCGGCAGAAAAAACATTAAGAACTACAAATTCATATACAAATCATATACAAAGAGTTGGAACATACTCGTATAGTGCATTCCAATATCCATCAAACTACGTCGTCGTCTCTTATTCTTGAACAGTACGAATATGAACGGATGCGTTCTACTTCGCTCAACCTGTTATCAACCTGTTATCCGTCACAGACCTGGTTACAGAAGACATAGATTCTGGTGGACAGGTCGACGCTATTTTTACGGACAACAACAAAGCATTTGGTAGTATTGATCATCAAATATTAATGAAATCTATTAAGATGGTCTACTTCATACACTGAAAATAGATCGCAAGCAGTTGTATAAACGTATTCCCTTTGACCTGGAATAACTTCCCTTCCGGAGTTCTCTAGGGTTCGTTGCCGGTTACATTACTTTTTACTGTTTTTATAAAGGATCCAGCCTCTTATTTCCGACATTCTAAATTCCTTCTTTACGCCGACGACAAAATATGTAAAAAAAGTAGCCACACCGTACGATTCTAAGCTATTAATAGAAGATTTGGAACTCTTTGAACAATAGTGTATTACTAACAAATTACAACTAAACACTACTGCACAATCTACGTGCAGTAGCTCGTCCGGTGTGAATGCGAGTAGCAGGAGATCGGCAGTCTTGGCATTCATTGAAATAAGCATATGTCCAGCTCCACAACGGTTCAAGCCTTGTCGTGGCGGTGGGGCTCAGTAGCCTGGGGTGATCCGAGACACCTTGGGCGAAGCTAATTGAACCGAGGAGGTGTATGCTCTTTGTACCCCTCTTATAAGAAGAGGGGACTAAGGAGTAGGAGGAGGAGGTGCTCTCTGTACCCCTCTTATAAAAAGAGGGGACAAAGAAGTGGGGCTTGCCCCGTGGCCCCTTGAGGCGAGGATGGGAACCTCGCCCCATTGCACTATCCCAAAGTTGGTGGGGTTGTCCCGTGGTGAAATGAACACTATTAAAAATTTACACTGAGTTAACGGTCAAGTGTTACAGCGGGTAGATAGTATCTGAGACCTTGGAATCATTAAGGGTTCTAAGTTAACTTATGAAAAATAAATTGACCAGATATGCAACAAGGCTAATAAAACCACGAGCTTTGTGTTTTGTTCGAGCTCACAATTTAATAGTAAAAATAATAATAATGTCGTCTCAGCCGAATTTCGGCAACAGAGGCCGTCTATATTGAGAGAGCCATCTGCGCGGGACATATTATAGTGCCAGAGTGTTGGCGCAGACATCAGTGCACTCTCTATTCCTTCATTATCCTATTCCTAGGGTACGGCAATCCAACATGACCGGAGAGAATTCAAGCGCAGTATCGACTGCTTAACCTCCTCTCTAATAATAATAAATTAACTTGGTGGGTAGTACTCTGGGGTGTTGCTCACAAGTACGGAATCAACGTGGGTTCCGTACTTGTGATCAATACGTACTCTACAATACACATATCAACAGGATAGCGTCCATATGGCGTAGATTACTTAAATTGTTGCAGTACAGGCTGGGAGTGAATGACTGCAATTATGAGACAAGGAGCCGCAGACACCATTTACTACCCCTAAAGAGAAGACGAGAAATTGGTGACATAATTCTTCTAGTTAAAATCTCTCAAAATTTGACGCGCCACATTTACTCTCGAAAATTAGTTTAAAAGCACCTAACAAAACAGACAGACCATATGTTTGGATATTCCACAAACATCATCTAAGTATAGACAAAATTCTTTTCCGGTTCGTGCTGCTAAAAGCTTAAATAATGTAGTCGTGTCCCCGCAGCTTGATCTGTTTGCCTCTACACAAGATCTCAAAAACTAACTAACTCCTGGTTTGTTGGCTCTTAAAGAATCTCTATGATAGCGTTTAGTATTATACACAGCTGAACTCTTTAACATCAACAATTGCAATATATCCTACTAATTAAATTTAAACTAAAAGATAACTATTCAATTTATACGAGTAACCTATTATATAGCAGATATATAAACATGTAATTGATGAACAGTTTTATATCTGTTGAAATCTTATTTACTGACATATATATTTTGTATGAATTATGTTTTGAAACTTAAATATTTTATAAAACAGTATTTCTGTCCTCTTTGACTGTAAGGCTAAATGTGCTCTGTGTTGAAGAAATGTCACTCCTTTTCCTTTTGGCGATGGCGTGGATGTATATATTTGCGATGGTTGATGCTATCTGCCATCGCCAAAAACATAATTCAATAGTATTTTTTGTCTTTCGCCAGGTACTTATATATTCGTGGTACTATATATACCTATATATTAAATATATAACGATGCACGAATTGATATTTCTTATAAAAGGGTGAGTTCATGATTTATTACCGACATATCTTATTAAGTCTTTATTAATGTTAAAATGTCTTAATTCTCTTAAGTCTGTATTTTGATAATAGTATTTACATGACCCGTGTGGCTATTAATTTGATAGACCGTATCAATAATGTTTTGCTTTGAATAGTACATCCCACGTGAGAAAGTATGAAAGTATGATGTTAGATTCCATTTAATTGAAACTGAGTATATATATATATATATATATATATATATATATATTGCCTGATTTTGGTTGCTTCATGTAGCCAAGAGAATGTTAATCTTATTGGTTGTGTATTCCTTTTCAGAGCTCTACTCCTTCAAACTTTTATTTTTCTGTTTATTATACACTATATTCTACAAATATTGAATGTAAGGAATGAAGGGCAAGTTGCAGCCAGGAGTCTCGGAAGACTGCAAGATAAGAATTTTTATACTAACCAATATCAAAAACTATTAATTCCATTGTTGTTCCTGTACTATTTTAAGTTTTTTCATGATTGTGAATGTGGAAAGACCAATTGAATAAATGTATATAAAAGTTTAACACAACTATTATAGTCTCTTTACCCCCTTATAGACCCCCTTATGGATATCCTATATATAATAAAACTGTAGCAACGCGTCATGTTCGTATGATTGGTTTGTACTTTGACGTCGTGTTCAGTGTAGGAGCTAGTTAGCGGTGGGTTGATTACAAGTAGATACGAGGGTGGATCTAAAAGTTCTAAGCTCGACCAAGAAAATGAAAGAAAAGTGGATCTAAATTTATTTTTATTTTTCGACATAGTCTCTATCTAGTTCAACACACTTCTTCCATCTGACCTGCAACTTTTTCATCCTCTCGAAAAAAAAAGATTCCGGAAGGTCGGCGAAATAATCGTTACTGCGAATCACCTCATCTTTGGTCGAAAATTTCGAGCCACCCACATGTTTCTTAAATTTGGAACTAAATGATAATCCGAAGAGGCTAAATCCGGCAAATAAGGTGGGTGGGGCAGCAATTCGTAGCCACAATCATGGATTACAGACATTGTTTCAACCAAAGTGTGAATACGTGCATTGTGTTAATGAAACAAAACGTTCTTAAGCAACATTCCCAGCCTTTTTTCTTTTATTTCTTCCCGGAGTCTTCGTAAAAGGTTACTACAATAATAACTAGAATTAATAGTTTGACCTTTCGATAAATAATCTACAAAAATAGTGCTTTTCGCATCAAAAAGAACAGAAGCCATGACTTTGTTAGTCGACAAAACGACCTTAGTCTTTTTCGGTGTAGGAGAGTCTGATCTTTTCCACTGTTTGGATTGTTGCTTTGATTCAGGAGTATGGTGGTGAATCCAGCTTTTATCCATGGTAACAAATCTAGACAAAAAGTCCTCGGGATCAGTCTCAAAAAGTTCCAAACAGTCTCGTGAAATTGTGTATCGAACTCTTTTTTGTTCAGCTGAAAGCAACCTCGGGACCCAGCGAGCAGAAACCTTATGGAACCCCAACTCTTCCGTTATTATGTGTTACACCCGGCCATAACTACTGTTTGTTATCTCAGCTATCTTACCAATGGTCAAACGTCGGTCACCCAGCACGAGATCACAAATTTTATCGATGTTTTCTTTCGTGGTAGAGGATGTAGGCCTTCCACTCCTAGGATCATCTTTAATGCTCTTACGACCGCGCTTAAACTCAGCTGCCCACTTCTTGACACTGGAATACGATGGAGCAGACTGGTGATAGGCCTTTCTCATTGAGGTACTTAATGACTGTACGGTGTTCAATTTTCTCCATTATTGAAAATTGCGTCAGATTGCTTCAAACATATAATCACAAAAAATTTATATTGTGCATTATCGGAATGAAACTGCGCAAAATAAATCAATATGACACATACTAACAAAGGACGGTAGATTTAAAAAGATGTCATAGCTCCATGTAGGTTAGGCCACGAACTTATAGATCCTCCCTAGTAAATAAGATATTTTTAATGGTGTAACAATAATTAGCACCCGGTGGGTCTCTAACGGCGGCGACTATTGATTACCATCAGCGTACATATGCATTCAATACTCAACTTCATCTGCCCCAATGAACCCACGATGGCTGTTCACAGACCGCACGAATCGCTACAGAATATTCATCAGTTTTGACGTGGTATCACGTGAGCGGGATGTACCTCCCCGGGTACGACAAATACATTTCATTTCCTTAAAATATCCTTCACCACGCAAACGAACTTTAATGACTTCCTTAAATTTATTACGAAACCTTTCGTCCACAGTCGATCAAAACTTCGTTTTTCAAAAAACCCACTACAGCGACTTACTATTGAGTACAGACTATACTCCATCACTCGATAATCAAGGTGTATTAAATATCCGCCCAACATTAACACCGCGGTAGTTTACGAGTTTCTATTGGGCTTTGACAATCAAATTTTCGCTTCGCGCTAGTTATGAAACAAACAAGGGCTGCGATGTTCGAAATGTTAAATCTAAACAAAGATATTGCTTTTCATATCACTATCATCATCACCCCTTACCGGTCCACTGTTGTACATAGGCCTCTTTCAATGAACGTCAAGACGATCGATCTCCTGCTACTATCGTACATTCCGTACCAGCTACTGCACGGAGATCGTCCCCCGTTACCCACCTGGTGAATGGTCAACCAACACTTTGTTTCAATAAACGCGGCCTAAGCTCCAGAACCTTAATGACTCATCTGCCATCTGTACGATCTGTATATCCAATCGCATGGAGGTGTGCGACAGGGGGATGTTATTTCCCCGAAACTGTTCACTAATGCTTTAGAGGACGTATTTAAGACTCTAAACTGGGCAGAATACGGTATAAATATTAACGGTGAGTCCTCCCACATCTTCGTCTCACCGACGATATCGTTGTATTGGCCGGATCGTTAGATATAGAGATTGCAGGAAATGTTGCACAGCCTAAATAAATCCTCCTGTCGTATTGGCTTTAGGATTAACTTGGACAAGATAAAGGCCATGTTCAACGAACACGTTCTCCCCAGGCCGATCAACGTCGATGGTGATACAGCTAACTGTTACGATTAGGTAGACATAACTTCGAGCAGGAAGCCGATAGAAGGATTCAGTTGGGTTGGGCAGCATTCCGAAAGCTTTGTCCCATTTTCACGTCACCTCTACCGCAGAGCTTGAAGACAAAAGTCAAACCAGTGCGTTCTCCTCGAGATACCTACGGGGCCTATTAATTTGACGGGCTGGTCCGCAAGTTTACGGTAGCTCAGCGGCCTATTGAACGTGCTATGTTGGGTGTTTCTTTGTCCGATAGAATTCGTAACGGAGTCATAAGGCAGAGAACTAAAGCTTCCGACACCACGCGAAGAATAAGCTTTTTCCATGGATATCATACATCATAACTAGTCGTGCCCTGCTACTTCACAATTATTCTTAAAAATATATTTTAGTGTAACTCCATGCCGTAAACAAAAGCCGTTCAGTAGCTTACGCATGAAAGGACGCAAATGCTTCTACAAATTTTCGTATTTTTTAATAAAAACGGGTTGTGGGCAGATTTTCGTACATTAACCGGTCTGAGGTAGACGCGAAAGGACCGACGCCACCTGCACAGATGTGGTTGTCCCGCACCACATGACAATCCCACCGACCTTGGGAGAGTGCAATGAGGTGAGGTTCCCATCCTCGTCCCTTGCTCCGTGTGCAAGAGCGCCACCACCTCCTGCTCTTTAGTCCCCTCTTCTTATAGGAGGGGTTCTAAGAGCCGCCACTTCCTCGGTTCAATTGGCTTCGCCCAAGGTGTCTCGGATCACCCCAGGCTACTGAGCCCTACTGCCACGACAAGGCTTGACCCATGGTGGGGAGACACAAGAGGCCTGCTGCATGTTATAATGGTACCGTTTACTCTGCAAATTTTAAGCCTCAGATATTCCAACATTTATTAAATAAGAACCGCGGCAAACAAAGCGGAGACGGAGCTGACGAAGCGTAAAGACAAATAACGGGCATTGGAGCGTTGATCCATTTAATTACACATTTTTACTGAGATATGTCTTTAACATCGGCTGGCTCATATATATTTGCGCCGGAGGTGGCAGTTCGAATCCCGGGAATGTGGGAATACGAAATCTGCGCTAGTGTGCGTAATATCGATGTAATTTATGTATTTCCATAATTAAAATCGTAATTATATAACATTTCTTAAGTTAAAAAGAAGTGAGTGTTATGTACATGCGTTAGAAGTCACACTTCCGTGGCGTAACCAGATATATTTTTTTTTGAAAAAATTGTCTTCCGCCTCATTCTACGCTTGTAGAAAAAACAACGCTAACAATAGAAAAAATGGTATTGAATATATTGAAAATTTAAAACGCATTATGGTAACTTTTATGAAAAACTAGAATGTTGACTATAGTTCCACTTCAGAGTGTCGGCTTTTGGTGGCGGTGTGCGCGCATCGTAAAAATAAGCTTTCGTAAATTTTTCCCTAAAGCGGGAAAAGAAATAAAACTTAAGAGCTCTAAAATGCATTTCCATTATCTAGTGCCTGTCACACAAGATAAAGTACGGGGCCAGTCTAACTTGATGTGATATGTCCTCAGATATTATAGGTTCGATGAATGTAGGAGACGCGTTATCTTTTAGACAAGAAACAAAAGACAGCCAGTGGACTCATTGGGCGTGGAAACGGGAGCGGTCTGAACGATCGGCGCCCATAAAAAAAATAAACTAGAAATCACAACTTTTCATTATTTCCCTGTTGTATGAAACTAGTCTTTCGTAATTTAAAGCACCTACACCTTAAATCACTAAGCTCAAAGTGAAAATGTTAGTTGGTATAGTTAATTAGTAAATGTACACACATGCTCGGCTCCATATCCGTATCAGCTGCACAAACGCCTCACAAACGCAAAGTTCGTATCGCCATGAAATTGACTGCTCCCCGCATAATCTGAAGCCAAAAGTGAACTGAACGATTTGCTTATCCGCGGCTCGCAGACGCATCGATCTGCGCCGCGCCGAACTCGTTCATATTTTACAACTTAGGCTAATGTAATTAAATTACAATTAATGTACGAGTATTTTGAGATCATTTAGGCCTTATTTTGTCTATCTGTTATAATATATTTTCTAAAAAATATAGCAAAAATGTTAAAAACAGCTGTGAAAGTGATTATAATAAATTATCTCCAAATTGTTTTATACTATCTGTCCATCAAAAATAGAATATATTATAGGTCTGCAACATTATTAGGGTAATGATTATAAAGTATTAAATTTATACAATAAATATTCTACAAGGAGTGTAAAATATAAAATCCTTGTTAAGCCGAAAACGACTAATTACTACGGAGAAAGGTTATCAACATTTTAATACCAAAAATATTTAATAAAATGGAATTATTGTAAGGGTAAAGTCTAAACTGATAAAGTTGTTTGTGGGTGAATTATGATAACACCAACGCAGTTTGACATGGTATATTATATATGTAGTTACAAAAACTTTTTAATTTCAAAAATCTTTTCAAAATCGTTCAAAGATCTTTGTAAACATTTTAAATTCAAATACCAGTTTCATGTCAAATTAAGTTATTGAAGTAATTTGTGTTTTAAGAAAACATTTAAAAAAAACGAGCGCGTCTCTTAATCTAATAATATCTTTATTGACCACAAATGTTTTAATAAAATAAATGTTGGGATTACAGCCAAAAGGTAATATGAATTACTTCTACTAAATGTTTGTGCCGGAATATGCACAAGAGTGCACATAACATAATTCCTCAAAAGGTGACCACTCAGTTAATGCTTACGATATCCGGAAATATCCTAAACCTGATATTATGTAGTCCCTCAATAAACAAAAAGTGTCCTCGGGTCAGTTGAGCAACTAAACATTCCAAAACAATACAAACTTAAATGAGTTATCATTATGTATGCACCTACAACAGTGACAATTTAAAATAATATATCGTGTAATAATTTTGTCTACCAAAAGAATTAAGTTCCCTTTTAGTTTTAATAGTGTTTGTTTACGTCATATTATTTGTTACATGTTCACCACATTGTGAGTTAGGTCGCCCCAAGCGATTGATAAATATAAGGTGTCACTGAAAATCAGCGTCATATCAGTACACACCTAATATATTGGTATGGCAGATGCTGAGTGGCCGCCTCTATTGGTTACAGTTGCGCTGTAATGATAACATTAATATGTGTATGTAATGTAATGAGTGTTACTAAACAACAAAAATGTTATTGTAATCAATAAAATTTTTCTTTCTTGCTAATTAAAGATAGGTAATAAAACGTCTCTGCATCCTATGGTGCGTACGTATTACGTAACTTATGGCTTGTCCCAAGGCGTCCAATTACAGCGATTTAGACGGACCTTGCTTCACTACACGGAAAAAATATTAGCCAGCAGCAGCATAGAATATACAAGAAAAATATACCGAGTTTATGTATTTATTATTGTCAAAATCATGTGTAATTTGGAAGATCGAATAATGTAATTGGGTGTTCATTAAATTGAGCCCAATAATACATATTATGTGAGTATGTTATTATTACCCGTGTTCTATAACTATTAATATATTCCGAATGTGTAACAAGCGACTATCAAATTTTATTAACTCGAAAAAACACAATTTGGATAACCAAACTGTGTAGTCTTAAAGATTGAGAGTATCAATTACGTTACACCTCCCCGACAGCACTGACAACCATAGGAAACAGACTTCAACAATAGAAGGGCTATTGCGTCGTTGCCGCAATTACATAACTCAGAAAACGATCAGGTGGGAAGCTTCATAAATTTATTTATTTTCTATGCATAGCATAGCTTGCGTCTAATCTTAATTATTGATTACTTACCCATGTTTAAATTTAGATTCACGTCACTCTATGTATCACGGTGATGTGTCTTCTCTGTTCTGTTATGAGATATATTTTTATACACTTTATTTAAGCCCGTATGAAACAACAAGCTATTTCCAATAGGTCAAGGTAGTACCTAGCTTAACAAATATATTAAGTATTGCAGATAACAAAGAATGCTATCAGAATCGATACAGAAAGTCATATTGACAAGCTTTAAGCCTTATTATTCCATGTCTCATAGAGTATAGCATTGCAAAGTATATAAAAATTTAACTTAGCGTAATGTTATACAGTAACGCCAAGGTTAACATTCATGTTTATACTCTTATAATAATCCTAGATACACATTAAGCGTCCCGAAATAGTCCGTATTAAACATGTGCACATAATATAAGTGATGCACTTTGTAAAATCAACTTTAGACCAGACGCGTAAGATAGGCTTTGCAAAAAAGTATGTTTAGTAAGTGTTTAGTAGTAAAAGTATGTTTACATTATGCACCTCTTTCCAGAAGAGTTAGCTTTAAACAAAGTATGAATTTAAGTTGTTTTAAGAAAGTTCATAATCAATACACATCACATCAATAGTTGCTGCTGACAAAGACGTTTGTATATATTTTTCGCTTGCAACGTCAGTGTGTGACAGACGGACGTCATATATTACGAACCTTCCGGCTGCCAACTTTCTGGTGAAATTTATTACCGGTTGTCTCGGGCACAAGTTGACGACAAGAAACTGCTATGATACAGTTTTTAGTCATAAAGCCATTAGAATTGACTAAACTTTATAATACAAGTATCTTTACCCGCGGATTATTTTTGTTAAAAATTTCGATAACATACACTTTTATTGTTATTGTTAAACCTAACAAGTATCGTTCGAGAGTTGGGACAAAAAATGGTGGTCGTAAATGGTGCCGAAACGTTGACACTCACTGTGGGGCTGGTCTACAAATTCACGGTCACTCGGCTTACAATGCTCGGGGGTTCTCTGGCTGATAGATTTCGCAATAAGGTTATTCGCCAGGGAACTAAAGTTTTAGTGTGGGACGCCCTGTTGCTCGGTGGAGCGACGACACGAGTGACGGGTAGATGCGGGCTGCCCAGGACCGGGATGGTTAGCGCTCTGTGGGGGAGGCCTACGTGCAACAGTGGACTTATATATAGGCTGATCCATTCCATTTGATACATATGAAATTTATTAGAAGCTTCATTGAACTTTCAACCCCTATTTTGCCGCAAAGGGCGGAGGAAAAATAAATCTTTTCATTCATTGATGTGTCAGCCAGAACATGCTACTACATAAATATTTTACAGATCGTAATAAATTGTAATACGTTATAGAAATTATAAACACAGAAATAAAATGAATTGTCTGTGAGTGATTTCAAAATGTTTTTTTCAAGTGCACTAAGAAACTTAACCTAAGCAACTGTGCTGTTCGTTACAACTTACAAGTACCGTACTCACTTTCAATTTCCATTTATTAAAAAATAGTTTTTAGTAATTATAAAAAAGTAAGTTTTTAGAATCGTTTAATTTGGGGACTAAAAATAATTTTAAAGTTATGCCAATGTGTTAATTCGTTTTTATGTAAATGCATAATGGACATTAAACATACATAGCACACGTCAACTTTCAAATCTATTATATTAGTAGGATAGTCAATAGAGCGGTTCCACTCAAATTACATTTATGAACTTAATACTTAGATCATTGTACTAAACTATGTAAGGCTTAGAATCACTATTTACAAATAAAATCTTTTCTTAACATGAACTTGGGTATACATTTGACACTTGTAAGGACTAAAGTTTGAAGTTAGATTAAAATACTTTATTCCCAAACAAAATAACTGTTTTCAGTGCGGGTTGACATGTGGACGGCCAATGATATAGATTTGGAAGTCTGTGTGTGTGTTTGTTCTTCTTCTACACAAAACTTACTGAACAGATTCGCATTCGATAAAAAATGTTTTGAAAACACGTGAGACAACACAACCCTTGAGATAGACTTGACGTACGTGAATCGTGAGGTTCTCGGCTGAATGTCTACATAACACGTCTTATACTATAACTAGCAGCGATTCGTTTTAACTTCTAAACTCTAGCCCTGTAATGTGTAGTCTTCCTCATGACTGTAGGTATCAAACAAAAATATATTATTTCTAATCTGACTTACAGTTTCAGATGTTAGCGCATCAAAAATGTTTATTATAACTTATAATATAATAAGGATTTAGACAGGCTGAGTGACTATTGTTCTATAAATAAAATTACAATAAACGCTAATAAATGTATATTCATGTCTCACCAGAAAGGGAAACCCATCACACACGAATACATGATACGAGTAGCTAACGCCGCAGTTAACAGAACATAATTAGTTAAAGACTTATGCGTGACTTTAGATCCCAAACTAACGTTTAATGATCTTTTAACTAACATGACACACAAGGTGTACAAGTACCTCGGTTTTATTGTGCGTGCCTGTAAGCCGTTTTCTGACATAAATTGTTTAAAAGTACTGCTGCACCATATGGAGCCCACAATACATAACTCACATAGACAATATCGAAAAGATCCAACCAGCCTTTCTAAAACATCTAAACTATTGCTCATTTAATAAATACACAAGCTACGAGAAATCCTGCAAAATACGCAATGTAGATCCTGCAAGATGCGCTTAAGGATAGAAGATCGCTTCACACACAACAGACACACCCGCGCACACGCGCACATTCACTATCTATCTCACTGTTCATTGTACATTTGCCATGTTCATTGTGCCATGCATACCATATAAAATGTAAATCCCTAATTGTGAATTTTGTGATAAATAAAAATAAAAAATAAATAAAATAAATAACATGTTCGCATCATAATATGCCTAAATGTTGTGCTGTCAGAAACAGTTGCGAATATGAAACGTTTTAAAACGTACACGCAGTCCTCACGTTACCGAGAGCTGGCATTAGTCGAGGGATTATCTTTACGTAATAAAAGTTAAGACGAGACGTGAGCGAAATTCCTAACACGTTACTAATTTGTATTTCATATTCATTCGGAGACGTGCTCGAGCCTCGGGCAGAGCTACTACGAATACTACTTATAATTACTAATTGTAATTTCAGAAGGGAAATTTGAAACTCAATAATGTATTGTGAAAGGTTTTGTACCGGGTGCGGCTTTGGATGCGGAAAATACAATATAATGACACCACGTGTTAAAGGCTTTGTTTTGGGAAAATTTAGCAATTGTACTGATACGCCTCACTCACGCCATGCGCGCGATGCGTGATTCTTCGGTGGCCCATTACAGGGAAATGAGGACACAATATCTGGATATAAAATGAAGTATGTTTAGTTCTGAATATATTTGTAAAAATACTTTTTACGTCAGCAATAAACAAATCCTGACAGGGACCATCGAAACGGATCGCAAGGTATAACTGGAGTTTTATACTAAATAGAAAAATAATTGAATTGACTCTCGTTTCCAACTTCACTTATATTTATAAAAGTTTAAATTTCTCTTTTTCGAAAAAAAATTTTTTTTCGTAGAAGTCTAGAGTTTGAAGTACAGGAATATTATTCTTTTAGCATTTAAGACACTAAGCGGCTAAAAAAGGTTTTTATGCGGCGATGAAATCTCAAAATAGGCAGAAGGGATTTAACTTTCAGCTAGAGCGTAACATTTAATGTTAGAGTACGGTACAGTCTGATGTAAAGTGTTTTATATTTCCTTAGCAAATGTTATAACATAGGAGAGGAAATTCTTTTCCATAGCTTAAGCGGTAATCGGAGCAGCCAAAGTGTGATCACTGAGTCTACCGACACCACAAGAATGTGTTATATGTCCATGACCTGTACACGCATGCAGTTAGGAGTGGCAGGTGTCAGTCGACAGCTGAAGCCAACACCCAAACGTTACCTCGTGGCCAGGCGGCCCGCAACGGTAGCGCATAACTAGCGCGTACCAATCGCATACATTGACTCAAATCTACAGTATACCTGTGTTATTAAGATCAATGTTCATCGCGTAATTATTCCACGTTCGTATTGGCATATTGCCCTAACAGTCGTCAACTTGACTAGTTAATTCGCTGTACTGAAGTAACTCAGAAGCGTTGCCTTCTTTTAATTCCTCCACCAATGAACTACCCGCACTGTCAGAAACCGCACAAAATGCGACGGAATAGTCAAGCGCATTGCGATGGTATTGTGCGAGCGAGAGGAAGCTCTTCGGTCGTGCCATGCAGTAGAGACATCCCTTACAGTACTTGTGTCTTATTTCCTCACAAATAGTTTCATCTTTTAAATAATAATCATATATGTAAAATTATCGTGTCACAAAACCTTACCCCTCCGAAACGGCTTCGCCAATCTTTCCAAATTTTATATGCATATTCAGTAGGACTGGGAAATGGCTACTATCCATTTTTGACACCCCTAAGTGAGAAGTAATGTTTCAAATACTGGATTATTACGTTACAATTTTCGTCATTCCAAAATAATACTGCTACACAAGAAGGGAGAAAAATATGAACAACTATCATCTTACTGCCTTATCTCGCGCCTACACAGGACATATGTAAACGTAATAGAAAACCGAATTGCGAGAACCATGGTCGAGCACCAGTCGCCCGAACGATCTAGCTGCCCCCGACCTCTGAACTACCGACCACCTCTATTCTAGCAACTAAATCATTGTAAAGAATTTGCAATACCAAATTCCTCTCTATTTGGCTTTTAAGGATTACCCTAAAGATTTTAACACCATCTCACATGTCTCTATATTCGTCGCATTACATAATCAAGGGATAAATAATAGCTACATACAACTCCTTCAGAATATCTACAGCCTATAGAACAGCCGCAATCAGAATACAAGCATCCACAGACCAGACCTTTCGCTTTGAAAAGGGAGTGAAGCAAAGCTATCCACTTTCACCAAATCTTCTCACAGCCGTACTGGGGGAAGTTTTTAGAAAATTGAAAGCCGGTTATTGCATAAAGGGGCGTTCTCATCGGCAGCAGGAGATGAAGATTTCCAGGCCAAAGAACATATCTTTGAACCCTTCAGAATGCCCAGCGACAATGCGACAGACCCCGTCAGCGATGGTGAGTTGAGCTGGACTCCTTTCGAAAGGATCTGCCCCAATCTAGCTCTAAATGGTGATGTGTGGAAAGAGAGTAGAGAGTAGAGAGTAGAGAGTAGAGAGGCCTCTGCGCAGCAGTGAGTCTCGTTAGGCTACTAGTAATAACAATAGTACAGTGATAAGGGTTGTTAACCAAACAAAATACCTAACCTGAGCCGGCTAGAAGACGTCGGCCGGGCCGGCTAGTAGAAAATAAATAACTCGCATTGACTAATCCTCATTAAAAGAAAACAAGAAACTTGGCTATGGCTGATGGGGTTAATTTAGGTGTTTACCGTTAGAATAAAAAATATTTTGAACATCTGAGCACAAAACAAACTTAAGCATTGGCCAGCCTACCGCTGGGATAGGATACATTGACTTCAAGATATATTGACGTTGGGATATTTCCAAATTTTTATAAAACACCTCCTATATTATAAGAAAGGAAAGAGCAATCGCAGTTATTTAGATACAGCTGAAGCGCATTTATATCCGCACATATAGATGGGATGATGCGCACCTTAAATTATTTCAACACTAATAAACTATTACAACAATATAATATGAGTAAGTAATTAATGTTCATAGTTTTTGAGAAATTGGAACCCCTTGACCACCACCAATGCGCACTGCACGACATCCGTACAACTAATCATTCAGATGCGTTGTCTTCCTGTCCTCCTCCGATCCAACGGAACACCGACTAATCACAAGCCGCGTGAAACGCGACACCGATCTTGCGACTCTACGGCGGTGTAATGCGAGCGAGAGGGACCCGGTCGTTATTATAATAATGGATATTGATCCGGCTGTTATTATAATAGTGGATATTGACTCACTCAGGTTTATTGCAGATGCGATTGAATATTATACAAAGTTAATTTATCTGTATGTTATGAAATTGTCAATGAGCATACACGAGTACAAACTCAATCGGGTCTTACTTACATTCAATGGATATATTTGTACACATAGTGTTATTACTGCTCATACTATCAATATAATTTAACCCGAACATATGTGTTAATCTGTAATCGGAATGATTTTTAAGGGATAGGACACATTAACAATAGAAGTCATTTGGTGATTATCTAACATAGAGCTACCATCAGACCATATATAGATCATAAATTAAGCTTCATGTGCTAGATGTCACGCGTTACGCATGCAAGTGAAAAGGAACATGGCTAAAGATTATACTACCCAGCTCTACCGCAAATATGACGAGAACCAACTGCTATTCTATGCGCTGCTTAGAAGCTGACATTTGATCTTCAATGACCTGCGTTTGAGGCGAAAAGATAACACAATGACGTCGCAAACAACTCCTCCCGAGTCGACACTTTCTGTATAGTTGGAGACTTTTAGTAACAACCAACCGACGCCCACAAACATACAAATATATTCAAACTAGACGTTGTGCAGAGGAATTATTCCTTTTTACCTCCTCCGTCATTAACGCATCGGCATAGCGATGTTCATGGGCATCGTTAATCCTATTATAGAATTCCAATCCTACATTATTTGTGGTGAACATAGGCTACATAACATGTTCTAAAACAATTTATCATTATGAAAACTTCCATAATGTAATCAGAGGCGCGAAAAAATATTATAGTAAATCCTTATTTCATTTATTAAATTTATTACGGACGTTGTTCTGTCATAAATTAAATTTGTTTCCTTTACCAAAACATTAATTCATCATTACCATGAATTTATAATTTCTATATTTTTCTAAATCATTGAGTTTCTGTCATATTTCGTGAAACATCCATGCGAAGCCGGGCCGCCTGATAGTATAGTATATATATTAGAATTACTTAGATAAACATATCAATTTTAATTAAAGTCTCTACAACGCATTCACATAGACTAACTTTATCACACAGTAAGCGAAGTATGATGCAGGAGTTATTACTCGACGCTATCTCAGACGTTGAACGTACACAAGTTATTTTAAATAGTGGTTAAAGTTGACGGCAAAACACCACAGTCGTTGGCAGTGATAATATACTAACAAGATTTGTATTAAACCGAACACTTTGTATGCACGTCGTGTGTACAGCAAGAAGTTGAGCCGCCGAGCGAGTGGCAGGCGAGGCTTGCGTGCGTGCCCCCTCACCCTGCCTCTATACATTACTATCCAGTTCTCAGGACGTGTACCTTACGCACTGCAGTAAATTTCGGCAAAGCAATGTATCATCAATCAGAAAAGTTCCAATTTTGTGAGATCCATTACCTCTTTAGAGCTGAATTGGCAATGATATTCAAATTATTACGTTTCAAAATTTTCATACAAATCCATAAATTCATATCGATATTTAATACAAATATACATACGGGTACAGTATAATACCGCTGCCTCATTGTCCCTGTGTATGCTTAGGTGTCATGAAAACAACGCACGGGATTTTGAAGTGGTTTTTTGAAGAATAAAATATTAGTTGATTTTGATGATGATGATGAATGATGTCGTCAACAAACAAGTTATTTCCAGGCAGCTCGATACTCTGCTCCTACGTCGAGGCGGAGGTTCGCTGTTCGTCTTTTATCGTATTTTTTATGGGGAGCGTTCTGGGAATTGTTCGGCTGCTGGATTCCATCGTCGGATATTTTCCATTCAAGCTATATTCCATTAAAGCATTAGTGGCTAAAATTAACGGCAAAACACCTGAGACATTGGCAGTGATTATGTACTAACAAAATGAAAGTGTAAAGATTACATTGCAAACGCTGGCTGAACACTACGAGAGATATGAAAATAATGAACCACACAACGGTACTTCATAGAGATGAAGAGGTGGCACCACTTCATACTCGGCTAGATCGTATATAAAAGATGCGTAATGTATTATTTTTATAGAATAAGGAGCAAACGAGAAATCCTCCCCGGTCGTGCCGGCCAAATTCCGTTGCATAGGAGGATGTGGCGTCAAGCACTATGCATGGCATCTATCTCCTCCTATGCAGCGTGGCACTACTTCTTCCTAATAGTATATATTGAACATGACTCTGTCGTCGAGATCTATATCTCGGAGGTAACACATCAACGAGGCCTTAAGGAATTACTGGATACTTAACTCAGCAGCTTGAACCAATTAAGCTTAATATACCATAGTTAAAGTATCTACCGATTTAATTGTATTACGAAGCGGATATTGGATTAACAGACCACTGAGGGATTCCTCTCTCTTACAAGGGCGATGTCTGGAAGTATTATTTTGTATAAGTTTGAATCTGTGCAGTGAAACTGGTGACTACCGACACTCAGACGCCCACAATACCAACATTTATGCAGATGTATTGTTGTATTTCCTATTCCCACAATTGGCCACCCATTGAAGAACATCTGTTCTATATCTACTATCAGTGGAACAGATGCCCATCAATCGCGCGAACCGCTTAGCACATGCTTGTGTTTTTTTTTTGTAGCAAGAGAGGACAAACGGTAGCTGGAGTCATTTTGTGACTTCCGATGTACATTAACATCTGCACATGCAGATGAGTTTTTTTTTCGTCACACTATCACCGTATTGGGCCATCGGTTGCTCACCAATCTTAGCAGCGGTATCATGGGAGCGAGACCAGAGGCAGGTTCTTCTTACGGTTTTGATGTGCGGAATCCTACAAAAATATTCTTCCAACTAAAGGCGTAATTATTTTTTGTCTTTTGTACTTTTACATTTTACCACTTTGTTCGAGTTAAAGATGGCGACTCTTACAAGGATCGTAAGACTACACAGACTAGATTAGAACAGAAATAATGTATAAAATCTACAGACGCTATAAATCCCTAAAACGTCTAAAAGAACAAACATAATAAGCATACAAATATAATAAGCACACAAACCCCCCTGGCATTACGCAGTTGCGTAAAGAAAAAATCTTTTTATTACTATCATCAACTATGCTAAAGTAGCTATCACACTTCAATATTCATTGAAAACACATTCCAACCAACTCGCCATTTTTGTAGTCCTAAAGTAATGTTGTTAATAATAATAACGAGGCAACGTTATTATATATCTTCAGGGGTTGTGAAAAAGTATGGGGCGCGGGGTCGGGGTGAACAGCAAAGTGGGCGAATTAATTTTAATTAGCCTCGATGGAGCTCTTTAGCTGTTCGATATTTTCAGACAGAAAGTTTCCAATTAATCATTATATAATGTAGAATGGCCGGCATTGAGTAAGAATTAAGTGGTGCTTTATCTTCCTCCACTCAATCTTATGATGAGTCATGCACAATATTGGCTGATACACATTTTTGTTTGCTGATCATTATACGAATATATAGTGCTTACGTTAAGATACGAGTAAATAGAAGTGTTATTATAGATAAAGATTCAAAGATCATTATTTTTATTTTATAGTATAGACGAGCCGCTCAGAGTCCTTCCATGTCTACAGATGCCCGAAGGCGTTTTTATCCTTTTATCCGTCGGAGGGTAGAGGGTGTCACGAGCCTCCTCATCATGGTCCTCTCCAAGAGCCATTCATTCACTTAAGTGCCAAAAACATTTGTATTACCGCGCACGAGCTGAAACACTCTCACATCGCGATGCATTTCTTTTATTTGAGGGGAAGCGGGGGATCAGACCACCCTTTGACCCCAAACCCGTGTTGCCTGAAGAGCACTTATAGCGACTCGATGAAGCGTTGAGCTTCTCTTCGCTTACAAAAGTGAAGCTATATTATATTGTTTTCCTGAACGACCGAGGAGGGACTTTTTGCTGCTATGATACCGCGGCAAAGTGGCAGCTATATCGCCTTTCGTGCAATTTGTAAGTGGTCGGTGGCCCCTAGGAGAGGAAACACATCGGCGCAACAGTTCTGCTGATTTCTTTACGCATCGGCAGTCAACGAAAGACTGAAGAAAAATAATAATTGATAGCAGCAGGGAATATTTTTTCTACTCGGCATACCCTATTTAGCAGCGTGTCTTTCCGAGCTCGCCCAAGTCGGCCCGAGCTACAGGCTAGGATTATAACTTTAAAACAATTTTTCAAATTGATCTAATTTTATCTGAGTCTAGTGAGTGCAAATGATTAAACAAACAAATGTTTCCTCTATAGTATTAATGTGGATATAGATATGTAGAGTTGTTTTGTAAATCAATCAAAACTCATTGTAATGAGATCTGTGGTGTTGTTAAGTTTATTCGCCTGCCTCTCACCTAACTGCTGGAAATACAATGACGTCATCATTATAACGTTACTCCACGCAACGTGACGTGGAGCAATCCACGTCACGTTGCGTTTCTTGTAATGCCTTTACACCAGACGCTCGCGGGCCCCCCAACGGAATAACTACTACGCCACCAATGGTATTCCCTTTTCTCATGACGGCAGCACCTGGGATGCGTTAGCATACATCCGTTCATGCCGATCTGATGATGCTCAGAGCATGAGATGTCGACGACGGTATGTAAATATTATAGAGAGAAAATAAGTGTATGATAAACACATGTGTGAATGTTAAATTTGGAGGTTAAATATTAATAATAAGCCACTTTCGGAACAACGCATAGGCATAGTAACTATGTTAATGTGCATGGGCGTCGGTAGTCTTAAAAAGGCTCAGATTGCCTGTTTGTCCCCCTATTCTATATTAAAAACATCAAAATTGGTGTATCTTGTGGAGAGTTCTGCGTTAACAAACATAAAAAAAAAGAAATACAGACGAGTTTGGAGCCTCCTCTTTTCCGAAGTCAATTAAAAATAGGAAGCAACGAAACACGAATAAAGTGGCGAATAACTGCTGGCCATTGATTGTCAATATGGCGTGCCGGGGAATATAAATTGGCGTCCTCAATATAGGGCATGCCCGGTATCGAACACTAAACATCGTGCACAGAATGTATCTAACAGTATTGAAACATTTTTCATCGGCTCGAGAACAGCTGCTCACTGCGAATGGAGCGCCAAAGTTAGCCTCAAAAAAATTGGAAAGTGCTTTTTCAGTGCAGCCAAATTTAACGATACCATGCGGAACAAATACACAGCAATACGGCAAATAAGGTATATCCAGGCTCCAAGTAAGTGGTCATTCAGCTTGCACGAGAGTTTTGACAGCTTCCAAAGTTGCAAGACGTAAATGTTGTTTCATATTGTGTACAATACATAAACTAAACGTAAATGTTGTTTCATATTGTGTACAATACATAAACTAAACGTAAATGTTGTTTCATATTGTGTACAATACATAAACTAAACATGCTCGTTAAGAGGTCGTGCCATGCATGGTGCATGACACTACATCCTCTTGTATAATGAAATTGGGTCGGCACGAGCGGGGATGTACATCTCGCTCACTTGATACCGCCGTAAAGTGACACTTACGGTGTCGCGTTTCGTGCGGTTTGAGAGTAAACACTGGCCCATTGGGGGGAGCTGAAAAGGAGGGCAATGCATCGGCATAATTATGCTGATGTTCATGGGCGTCGGTATTCCTTGAAAGGCTCCGATTGCTCCTTTGTCCCCCTATGCTATAAAAAAAAAACTCAAAAAATCCGACCACAATTCGGAAGTGTTGTAATGCGAACGATTACAGCGACGTTGACGGAACGGACAACTGTTGTTTATGGTTGCTGCGGTGACGGTAAATGTTGTATACGTATTATATGTATTTCTATACTAAAAATCTTAAATATATATAATTTCTTATATTTATAACAGTATTAAATATATTGTCCGTTGTCTAGTACCTGTAACACAAGTGCTTACGGTACCTACCACAGGACTGGGCTAATGTGGTGTGTTAAGTCCACAGACATTACTATTCTATACAGACCGATGGGCCACTTGCATCACTGCAGCAGGGTATTAATCGATTATCATTCAATTGTGTAATAAAAGATGTCCTACTAGTGACTGAATACGTTAACACACGTGGACTATTGATAAGAGGACAGACGCGGCATCAGTCATTCAGTGACACGTCCGACCACCACCGCAGACATACTACCGTGACCATAATGTTCTGTTTCAGACATTTTGCGTTTTCTTCAAATATACTTTATATATTCTTTTTAATTATAACAACTACAGTTTTATCTATACGTAATGAAAATATCTCACCAATCAGCCTATATTTTATGAGGATTGACCAATTATCTGGTATCGTGACACTAGCTCAACAACGTAAGTGGTACCTGTAAACTTACGTTTTGGGCAGGGTTAGGGCGGCGAAGGTTGATAAAGAGTTAAATAATTTGCTGATATTAAAAAGTACATATACTCACTTTATAGAACACTATATGAAAAGAGCTAAATTTCATTTTTATGCTTTCACTCACGGTGGGAGTGAGCGATGGAACCGAGTGATGTGAGCAAGCGGTGGGCCACGTCCGTTAAAAAAATAAACGAAATATACAAGTTTTCGTTGTGGCTCGACTACCGTGGTGTGGTTAGTGCACAAATGTGATTCAGTAGTAAGTATTCTTATTATTTAAGCGAGATGCACCTCCTCAGATATGCCGGCTCTATTGGGCTGCTGAGAGCAAAGATTTCAGTGAAAGTCCTGGTCCAGCTTTCATGCAGTAATATGAATACATCTTACTAAACTGAAATCCCACCTCTGCTAGTTTAATTACCGTTATTATAACTAAGCTATGATGGATGTTTTACCATCAGTCACGCCTCGGTGACATTACATCTGTTGAAATAATTTGATAAATAACGTCATTTTCAATTTACATTTATCATGACGTAGATTCGTCTCGAGCATCTAACTCAATAATATTATCAATCAATCCCAGAGACAGATGTAATAAAACGCGTATTTGAACCTTAGAGTCGTAGCCACAGGGTATATTGTCGTGTGCGGTGTGGAGTCATCTATTGTGTGGGACGTATGCGGGAGTCGCGTTGAGTGTTTACTGATTCATGTTATCAAAGACTTGTGTTATAAGGCGTGGCCAAAAATGTCTGCCTGTTCAGCAGATTAAATTATGAATATTTTTGTATGTAACAGGTGCTGAAACTATTTTGCTTCAAATTAAAATATTTTATTCAAAACTAGCTGAGCTAGCTGAGCGGTGGATCGCCTCAATTATGGTATCTACTGTCGCGGTAACGTGTCGTTAATGTCAAGTATTTCATTTTGAAGTTACTTTATCGGTTGTAGCAGGATAAAGAATTGCTTAATGAAGTATCAGCTGGGTTACGCCAGCCATGGTCACGAGACGACCGACGTGAAGCGATGATAACGTTACTTTGCTCGGTATAAAATTTTATCACGAATTTTCAAACATTTTCCACCAAAGTAAAAACTTCGCCCGGCCGTAGATAATGCATAAATAACATGTTGTGAGCAGTCATCCTGATTTAGTATTATGAGCGTACATACATTTGGGGAGTTTCTTATTTTTATTTGTTTTATGGTATTTTTACCATCGTTCTTTGACCGTCAGCAATTAAGCCTACCAGAGCACCATCGGTTACGGGTAATATCCGGTGCGCTTGGGACTTAAGGTGAAACGGAATATCCGCTAAAACCTCGCAGGTGCCATCAGCCGCCAATGCTAAGTTGCCCCGGATCGACAAGCAATATAGTAGCTTGGTGACTGGCCAATTCCCCAGAAGGAGGACCAATTGGAATCATATTTCCTTGAGATAAAATGTATGATGTTGAATATTTTTTTGTGTCTATATTTTTTATTTAAAGACCCATAAAAGAAACGGAGGCGATAAAAGGTTAGTTCATCATAGAATAATCAGCGTTGGTTTGTATTATGAAAGGCAAATACAATTGAATACTTGTGTGTAGTAAGGCATCAAGTTCTATTGTCAGCCTCGTAAAAAAAATAATCATTAAAATAGGCAAGTATGTAGCGATCAAAATACTTCATTATTGTAATTGTTGTCGTAGAACACGAATATTTTGGTACGTTCAAATGAATATATTAAAACACTGGTTATCCTTATTTGTACGTACATAATATTTTCACTTGCTTTTGTATGTAATATTTATTGCTTTTGTATGTAGTAATTATCTGTAATTAATTGCATAAAGTGTTGCTTTTTTGAGGTGAAAACTTGCCAAGCGGCTTGCATGAGCTACATCTTACGCAACACACGTACACGGAGCTACGCTCACTCGTAGCACACGTACGCGGGGCTACGCATACTCGTAGCGCAGTTACGCTCGCTCATTATGCTGTTATGCGGTGCTTCATTACGAAATGCAAGTGACTGCTTTAAGCTTTCACTTCTATCGACAGTATCCACGACTTCCTTTTTCAGTTGTTCGAAATCAGATAGATGAAATTTCCCATTAGCATGTCCTGGTCTGACTCGGGATTAGAAGCCTGCGAACGACAATGGATCTCGAGACATAACCGGGTGCTAATATGCTATTAAACGGTCTGATGGCTGACCAGTACCCGACACCGAATACTGAACACTCGTGTGGCGTGTGCTGGTGCTATATATTTATTCAAGCACTTGGCTTGTCATCTCCCATTTAAAACATTTAGACCGTTGATAAAAATGATTCTTCCTTAGAGTCAAAATACGCTCCATTGCTGTTTCGACCTTGTCGTTTGTATCTAATACCTCCCAAGTGCCTCTTTAGGTTAGGGAACAGAAAGAAGTCTGACGATGCCAGATCAGGTGAAAAGGCCGATGCGATAACTTTTCAAAACCACAATTGTGGATTTCAGCGATTGATTGCCCAGACGTGGGAACACGGGCGTTATCTTGATAAAGCAGGACGCTTCTTCTGAGCATTCCTGGGTGTTTTTCTTGTATTTCCTCTCATAAATGACGTAGTATGACACAGTAATGACCTGAGTTTATAGTCCGACCCCTTTCAAGATAATCAATCGTAATCACACCGTCCGAGTCCCAGCATACTGAAGTCATTACCTTTTTTTCCGACAAAGTCGTCTCAACCTTTTTTATGGGGTTGTTGTGAACCAGGTCTTCTTCACTGTTTATATTGTTGTTTCGTTTCTGGGGGTACAGTAATGAATCCATTTTTCGTCCATTATAATAAACCGATTCAAAAAATCATCTGCACCGGCTTCAAATAAATCCAAACAGTCACGTGAAATAGTCGATCTCGTCCTTTTTCGTTCAACTGAAAGCATTCGCGAATCCCACCTCACCGACACCTTGTGGAAACTCAATTCGTTGACTATGATGTTTTGGATTCGTTCATAAGACACGCCTAGAATCTTTCGAATTTTTCCCGACATATAACAGTAAGCTTTGAGCTGTTCCAAGTACATTGCTACGAAAATATCGTCGTACACACTAGTGCCCAATTATAAATATAATATATTAAAAATATATACATAAATGTTCAATATAACATTAAGTAAAATATGATTCAATGGGGAAACAAGAGTGTAGGTCGTCCTATATTTGAACCCGTTACATACCGGACATCGGAACTCAAAACAGTCACGTGAAATAGTCAATTACATCCTTTTTAGTTCAATTAAAAGCAGTGGCGGAACCAACCTCGCAGGCACCATGTGGAAACCAAAATTGACTATGATGTTTTGAGTTCATTCATAAGAGATGCCTATAATCTCGGATATCTCTCTGATTTCTAATCTGCGGTCTCCAATAATTAAATCAGGTTCTTTTTAATATTTCCAGAGCAGGATTCTTTCACACTATCTAAAACTTAAACGCTTAAATTCTGCTATCCATTTTTTGACGGATGAAAGAGACTCTTTCTTCAGAATCTTCTTAAGTACTGGCCATATCATTATGGATGGTCTTCGGTAATAGCCCCTAACTATGGATGTACTTAATGACGGCACGCTACTCGATTTGCTCCATTTCCTGAAACTATATCCGATAGCATGTTAAAAAAATTATAGAACCACAACAAATTATCGCACACGTTTTGAACTTCGCACAATTAACTAGTCTGAACTGAACTAAATAATGAGGGTAAATTTGATTTTTAGATTTGAATTAATCTGTGTTAGGCCGAATAATTTTTAATCCAACTATTACCATACATAAAAGGGGCCACTGACAAAATTGGTTACATCTTCAAGCGAGCTTCAATAAAAACCTATTTTAAGCCGCCAAAAAAGGTTTGTTAGTTCTTAACATCAGTGAAAGGCCATATTCCTCTAAAAGAAGAAGCATAGCTTGGACTTTCTTATGTAGGGCAAACTAAAAGATCTATAAGAAGTCGCGTTAAAAAACATGTAGCCGATATGAAACACCGACGTGTAATATCTGCGGTCTGTGAGCATGCTTAAGTTAGCCCCTGCCATTACATCAGATTTGATAAAGCGCAAATCTTCACCAGGGAACACCGATTCTTTCCAAGCATGATCTGTGAGGCTTTAGAAATAAAAAGAAAAAAATTCAATAGCAGGAGATGGCTGGGTTCTTCTCTCTGCAATGGACCCAGTGGTAAACATAATCAAACCAAAAACTAAACATAACACCTCAAGATAGCAAGATGTAATTAGAACTGTTTGCGTTAATCGGAACAACTAAATGATTATAATTCTTCAGGCACTTTTAATATTTTGTGACATCAGAACATCTGTCATCTCAGAACACCCATGACTACGGTTGATGTATAGCTTCTCCAACGTCGGGCAAGTTAATTAATTAAATAAAGCGCCATGCAGCCCGTAAAAGTAGTTTTATTGTAACAAAAATTATTGTATTTTCAAATTTGAAGTTTGTGGATGTTATTCATAATATCCGAGAAGTCATGATTAATTCGTGAGTACGTCCCGCTTAAATGTACACATATCTATAGATTAATTATTATCAAACTCAAATCTTAAGTGTATATCGCGCCCCTCGATAGATTTCCAATCTCGATAGTTGGTACTTTGCTTTTCTAGGGACGGGCCATATTCTAGTAAGATTATTCGTCCACATTGCTAGCTACCAAATAGTCTCCTTTGCTATACTCGACAATTACTAAACAAATACTAAAACAATGAAAACAGAATGAGTTCTTAGCTTTACCCGTAGTTTCCGTTGAAGGAAAAGGTTTATTAAGCATGTATGTATGTATGTCCGGAGCTGTGGAGCTCCTAAAACCGCAATAGAATCTGTTAAAGTACTTTTATTACAATAGTTAAAACATATTATCAGCAGATAGCTTATGAGCTAACATTAATCTTTATCATCACCTCCGATCTCTTATTGCGCATTTATATCAAGTGCCTTCCACGAAGCGCAGGCAATAGCAATCAACAGTCGATTGATTACAATTAATGTTCACTAACACAGAGAACTCAACAGAGAAGGCAAACATTTACTGCCAGTCCTCGCTGCCAACGGCCACACAGAACTCTCCGCTCATTGACATTCATGTCACGCTGACTGCCTCCCGGTGACTTTCAGTTTAATAGCATTTTAATACCTTAGAGAATACATTTATCATTATATTACCAACTTCAGAAGTGCCGAGGACAGAACCGGCGTTAAGTCTACGGAATTGACACAGTGTTTATGTACAAGTGCGTAAGTACTTCTGTTACAAACCGAGATCTAACACCCCGGCTCCTTTATACCTGCGGATTTCTTCTTTCGTAAGAAATACGAGCAACATATTAATTAATTATTATCAGTAAACAACATAACCTGACATTAAACTGAAACACACAAACCCGACTGCTTAAAAGATATTTAAATGTACCCAGCCGCCTCACGCGTTAAAATCAGACTTTCCAAATTCGGACTGTAACATGGCATATAGCAATTAGTGCATATGCTACACCTCTATACGTTCCTAAAACAACAACAAAACAAAACTTCAAGTATATGGCGTGCGTGTAAAAATATTAAATAGTTTGTAAGTCAACAAAACGATTTGTGAAACAGTGACATATATATTTATACATTACAATAAAACTGCTTTTACGGATTTTATTGCGGTTCATTTAGTAATTTAACAAGCTCGACGTTTCAGAAGCTTTACAGCAGCAATGGTCACGGGTGGACTGAGATGACAGATGTCCTGATGTCGCAAATTATAAAAGTACCAGAAGAATTATAATTATTTAGTTGTTCCAATTGACGCGAACAGTATTTATTATTATAGCAATTATGTTTCTGCTACTTAAACATTTCAAAGAAAGTATATCTGTCATGTTTGACTGTCACACTAAAGGTGTGTTCGGTGTCGAAGAAATATCTCTTTTCCTTTTACCGGCGTGGAGAAGGAAGATGATTTAGGACGGCTGACGCTGTCTGCTATCATCATCACCATTATCAGCCCTTATCGGTCCACTGCTGGACACAGGCCTCTCTCAATGATCGCCAAGACGACCGATCTCCTGCTATCGATCCTTTTCAAAATGTTTGAGAAAATAGATTTGAGGTAAATAAAGCGAATATAAAATATCTTTATAAAATAAGTGTATTCTTAAATACGTAGGTACGATAATTTATACGTATATGTACGATAATAAGTATTTATAATTATACTTACATTCTAAGAACAACCGACGCTTCTTATGTGAGATCGAACTTTGTCATTTGTTTTATCGTATTACGAATGTTAAAAAGCAATAATATACCAAAGTAAAGAAAATTTCCTGTTTTTTAAATTATATTTTTATTGAATTTTGTTCTTCTACATTTTATCAAATGTTAGTTTAATCCCATTAACGTTTCTGGAATAGTAATAGCATTGGAGACATCGAACATAAGAGCGACAGTTTTCGTTTTTAGGCAAACGAGGACGCTCCTGGGCACGTGTTTAATAATAATGCACACACTTGGCCGCCCTCACTCTAATGTCTGGAATATCACAACACATACGAAGCTATCTCTTTGGAGCAGTATCACGCGAGTCTCAGGAAATTTGTCTTCGAACCACAATTTTATAGGCCACCTACATCCTCCTGTGCAACGGAATTGGGCCGGCACGACCAGCGACATACCTTCCGCTCACTAGATACCACCGTAAAGTGACACCTACGGTGTCATTCAGGTTTCGTGTGGTTTGTGAGTAGCCAGTGGCCCATTGGGGAGCGGGGTGAAGTGCAAAGGGAGAGCAACGCATCGGCATTAATTATGCTGATATTCATGGGCGTCGGTAATCCTTCAAAGGCTCTGATTGCTGGTTTGTCCCCCTATACTATAGAAAAAATCTTCTATCCGTCTTTATAAGCGTGCTCGCTGCTGGTAGAATGCGAGTTGTATCGTGTAAACGTGAGCTGTTTAAGTGACGTGTGAAGGCGCGAAACGGCGCGTGGTGTGCCGAGCACTAACACGCTGCGACAGGAACACTAATTGGCCCTCCGCCTCCTTTACAACTTGTACCTGTAGATTATTAAAGGACGTTTGATCTGATATACGATCAGATCAAACGTCCTTTAATAATCTACAGGCCGTTTACAATTTTATTTAATGAATTACGACTATTTCATCTGATCGTAAGTCCGACCGATAACAATTTTAGTTAATGAATTACGATTATAGCTGGCTCTACAGTGGCCGTGCGTATTTCTTGAACGTGCGTGCGTCGCGTTTTATACACGTGCAACGTCTGTTAAATAGTACTTTAGAAAATTTGATTGTGCTTCTGACTCACCAAGGCGGTTAAGAAATTTTTTATCCATTACCACCAGGATTGCATTAGCGTTGGCTTTGTCACTGCTAATTATTGTTTAGGCTGATGTAAGTTATATTTACTTAACCAAGGAAGGAAGTTGCAACGCATATACAACTTTCATTAACAAATTAAATGTACCATACCAAAATATAAAATTTTATAATAAAAGCTTCACAGCAACAGCCGTAAACCTTTGGAATTCTTTGCCAAACGAGATCGGGCAAGCCAAAAGTATTGAGATATTTAAAACCTGTGTCAAAGAGCAATTTCTACAGCAATAATATTCTCTTTTTATTATATTCTGAATAAACTGAATACTGTACGTGAACCATATATATCTGTTCTTAAGTGGGTGTTTTTATATTTACTTCATTTTAATTACATACTATGCATTTTCGCACATTGTAAGTTTGTATTAATTTAGTGAATGTCGACATTCCCTTCTTTTTTTTTCTCTCACTGGTCTTAATCTTTCCACAATATGATTACTAAATATTTACTTAATCATATATTATTTATTATGTGTTAGTTGTAAATTTTAAAATTTGCTCATAAAATGCACGACCTTATCTTCACGCAATACAGCTTTCCCAAGTTGGTTGCCTGGAAGACATCGCTTTAACGCTTTAAAACGCCTATAAGGCCGCCTGTTGTATATTTACTTCTATTTAGTTTTAAATTTTTCTGTACATGTATTATTGGTGCGTAATAAATAAATATTTATTATTATTACTTTTGTAAATTTATTTCCCGATAATGGAAGCGTATAAGCCGCTTAAAATCTATATAGTTTCGGCTATATTGCCCAAGGACGATATGCCGGGCTGCTCACAATTATAACTTGTCTGACTCACAGACCTTGAGGTACAATTAAGTGATACACCACTCGCATGCTGGTAAAACGAAGCGACGGTCGCGCAGCGTCGGATTGTCACCGCTCGCACGCGTCCGCACGAACATGCACTCAAATAGAGTCACTACTAAGTTGCGACGATTAATTAAAAAGTGAATTATGTATACAATGTTTAGCTTATTTAATAATTTACTAGCATGTTTCTCACCTCTATACGTGAGAAAACATCCGTTGAACCCCACAATCTATTTACTGTAAGTTTTGATTACGCGACTCCCAACTTTCACACAAAATCACTAACGTAAGTGAGATACATTCAGTATAGAGCCGATATATGGTCCGAACTGTTCTTAGATATTTGTTGTAGCAAATAACTTTGTTCGGAAAATATCATAAGGTACTTACGATGAAGAACCTTCACGTACAGATCAGGAACTTGGAGAATTTTATTAAGTGAAACTTTATGAACTTTTATAAATACTTAACACTTATATATTTTTCATCATCAGAACTGCTACAATCATAATATACATATGTACTGCGCAGTGTGATAGTATTGTGGAGAGACTATTAGTACAGTGTGCACTACAATACTATGCAGTTCCAAGATGGATGTGACGTATTAGAAAAGAGTAACTTCACGTCGATTATCCCCGGAGAGGTAGGCAGAGGTGTGCAGTACCTCCACGACTCGCAAGTCCAGTACATGTACCAGAACACCCGCGATTAGCCACTACTATTAGTACTGAGGCCCATGATTATTATTATTATAAATTGTTTTATTGTAATTAGATGTTCACATTTTAATTATTTACACAGTTAATAATTAACACTCTCATTTGTTAGGGTAAATTTGGTATCTTAAAATGTAATCAAATAATATTTGAGTATCTACCTCCATTGTGATGATAACATTTTAAATGTAATTTTGACTTTGAGAAAAATTAAAAAAAAAAAGATTAAAACACTTAAAAACATTTTAAAATATTATTTTGCTAATATTCACTAATGTTATAAAGCTGCAAAGTTTGTTTACTTGGATGTGCTAAACTTGGGAACTGCTGGTCTGATTGGAAAGATTCCTTCATTGTTAGATCGTCCATTTATCGAGAAAAGCATATTATGGTTTACAACATCACGCTTCAACCCAAAGCCGCTGAGTACGTGTACACGGTTTAGCGCACTGCTAGTACCTTATATGTGCTTGGAAAATGACGTTAAGAAAAGTTTTCGCTTTCTATACAGTAATTATTATATATAGACTATCGAGATTTACTTTAAAAACTTCTGAATGGTTGAAACGGTCACTGTAACGCACGACCGGCTTGTAAGTAGGATCTAACTGTGAAATGTAAATTGTTTTCATTATTTTAATTTTAAAACTTCGATTCAAATATAGAAAAAAAATATACTTATAATTTTTCCATTTTTTTTCCCTTTGTTTTTCTTGTTTTTCTTCTTGTTAAATTTTATTCTTATAAAAAAACTGCAAGTTCAAGGCTTGTCGTGGACTTGTGGCTCACTAGTCTAGAGTCAATCTTGACAGCCAGCCTCCTGATAGCATTCCAGATTTCAGGAGGCTGCTCTTTATAATCCTCTTTTAGGAGGAGGAGACAACAGAGTAAGAGCACGAGGCGCCCTTGTACACGGGGCAAGAGGCGATGACGAGAACTTCAATCCTTTGCACTATCCTATCCCATAGCAATTCCAAGGCGAGGTGCCAACCAACGGCAGCACTGATGGTACTCGTGGTAGTTTTAGTGGTATTCGGCACTGTAATAATGGTCATCTACATGCAAGTAACCCATAAGTTTAAGTTTTCACGCAATCCCATTTTTTATATAATATATTGGTCATGTGACCAATACTGTGGAGCAGGTGCGTTGACCTCCTGCCCCCCAAATTATATTTGAAACAAATAGTTATCTCGTAAAATAAAGAATTCGTTTTGTTTTTCTATCTTCACAGATGCCTAAGAAGCTGGAGACAAAGGCGACAGTGAACAATATTTACAAGCAAATTTGTAGGCACTTTCATCCTTTTTGCTGAGTATCGTAATGAGAAATTAAATGTTTCTACGTTTTCCTCTGGTGCCGGATCCATCACACTCAATCAATCCAGACCGTTCAACAAATATAACATACTTGTGGAATAGTGACTGTAAACAATTCATTTGGAGAAAGTCCATAATAATAAGTAAGCTTTACAAAAGAGCTTCATACGACGTAGCAGTTTTTATTCACGTCAGACGAAGCCCCGGAACATCACGTTTTGCGATCGTTGTCTTGAAAAAATGAACGCGAAATATACCCAAACGTCAGCAATTATTTTATGCGTCTTTGTCATAACACCTGGCGACCTTCATAACGTGCGC
>JAFELO010000062.1:182937-195628 GCA_017140195.1 Eumaeus atala | reverse complement strand
CTGTAGGAGGCGAACCTGTTTTACGAATTCCAGCCACTGGAGCAGGCTAGGCTAGGTTTTGCAGAGGATTAACACCATGGACAACATTTTCGCCATAAGGCAAGTTGTGCAAAAGACACATCAGTATAATCAGCCGCTGTGCCTTGCCTTTGTGGCCTATGTATGAGAAAGCTTTTGACTCTGTCGAAACCTGGGCATAAATATTTACAGCGAGTACCTCTCATATTTTCATTTCGCTGCGATATCTTTGTGTCCGCCGAATCGAATCGTTGGAAATTTTGTAGGAAATGTTACACAGCCTAAAATAATCCTCCGGATGTATTGGCCTTAGGAGAACATGGAAAAGACGAAGGTCATGTTCAACGAACGCTTCTCCCTAGGCCTGGCAACGTCGATGGTGCTATGCTCGAAGTCGTAGACGAATACGTCTACTTCGGGCAACAATTACAATTAGGTAGACATAACTTAATAAGAGAAGGAAGCCTTAAGAGGAGATAGTGCCACGCTGCATAAGATGAGGTAGTGTCATGCATAGTGTGCATGACACAGTTATGCAATGGAATTGGGCTATCAGGAACTCTCGCTCACATAATACTACCAAAAAGTGATACCTTCAATGTTGCATTTCGTACGATATGTGAGTAGCCGGTGGCCCACTAGGGGAAGGAGAAGCGAAGGAGGGCAACGCATATGCATAGTAATTATGTGGATGTTCGTGGGCGTCTGTAGTCGTAAAAAGGCTCCGAATGCTCGCCCCCTATTCTATAAAAAAACCGATAGCTGCCCAATCTAACTGAATCCAGTTAGATGGGGCAGCATTCCCGAAGTTTTGTCACATTCTCACGTCGCCTCTACCGCAGAGCTTGAATACAAAAGTCTTCAACCAATGCGTTCTCCCCGTAATGATCTTCGGGATCCAAGCCTGGCCGCTTATGGCTTCTTCTGTATAACTGGACCGCAAGTTTGTGGTAGCTCAGCGGGCTATTGAACATGTTATGTTACCCAACTTTTCCCTTTTCTTTGTCCAATAGAATTCTTAACGAAGTTACGTGTAAAATGTTTACCTTCCCAGACAATGCGCTCCGCGTATCTCATATATTTGGCAAAGTGAACACAATCCTGTAATAGATTCGCACATAACGTGCGCGGCTGTGTGTGCTGCGTGGCATGAGTTTATGAGCGGAGCCGCCAAATGCACGAAATAATGTATCCATCTGCCTCTGTATGACTTTCATGTACTTAATCATGTTTTACGTTTTAAGTTCTCTAAAGTACACACGGAAGCCTTATGAAAAGGGCACATGAAATAAATGTGTTTTATTTTTTACCCCCGAAACAAAAATAGGGTTGTATTGTGTTTGACGCCGATGTCTGTACGTGACTCTAGTTGTGCGCCTGCCTGTGGCAACGGATCATCCGACTGAGATGCGCTTCTTATAAGAAAGTAAATTTTTCCGTCGCGGTGCTTAGCTGTAGTTTTGGGAAATTGGTAGATCGGTGTGAAGGGCGTTATTTCCATTCCAAGATGATGGAGTTTTTGGGATAAATTATTTTATTTAAAAGGTCAATTTCATATATTTAGCAACGGAACTATGGTAACATATTCATTCACACCTCGATATAAGTTAATAGTTTTACGGTAGCTGTTTCACGACTAGTCATAACACCTACTGGCTATTATTGGCATAGGCACCATTCAGCTCTCCACCAGACTTGAGCCTTATCGTGGTGGTGAGGGTCAGTAGCCTGAGGTGATCCGAGACTCCTTGTGTGAAGCCAATTGAACCGAGGAGGTGGCGGCTCTTTGTAGCTCTCTTATAAGAAGAGGAACCAAAAAGCTGGAGGACCCTTGTAACCCTCTTATAAGAAGAGAGGAGCAAAAAAGGATGAGGAGCCACTCTTTGTACCCTTCTTATGAGAGGGTAGAAAAGAGAAAAGGGTGGCGGCGACTTTGCGCATGGGGCAAGGGACGAGGATGGGAACCTCACCCCATTGCACTGTCCCAAATTCGGTGCCGCTGTACCACAGGACGACCCCATCTGTGGAGGTGGAGATGGTCCCTTAGGGGGCTGACTAGCCGTCTTTGTTGTTCCAGGTCACTTCACCAAAGGCGGCACCGATGGCGCTCGCAGTGATTGTTGTGCGTATAATGTGCCGCGAGCCCCACACACCACTGGACCCCATCCAGGGCAAACACATTTACGTTTTTCCACGTCAACAAAAAGAAAAGGCACCATTCAACTGCAAAGCCGTAGTGTACTGGCAGATTATCTTGCTGAACTAATACCAACTATAAGAACACATATTCACGCCAGTTTTTGGAGGGAAGTGCGGTAGGCAGAGAATACGGAGCGTCACATACACGTTTCACAACCCTTACCTACTTACCTTGCATCGCATTCATAATTCTCATACAAACACATTTGACACCACTTTCCGACAGTACTCTACCAACCTGATCATAGTGTATCAGTCTGTGGTTTTGTTACGTTCTTCTGCTATAAACTTCAGGAATGAAAAAAAAAAAATTCAGTCACGAAATGTGTGGAATCTCAAGACCCATCACTATTATTCAATTCGCAACAATCACGGCACAAGAGTTCGGGTGCTTTGTAACGGTTTCTGAGAGAATGGTAGCCGAATTAGAGTCGAAGCCATCTGTCAGAATAATTAGTGAGCAAGTAGAGCCGCGTGTAATCGCCGCTTTATTTCGATAAGTCGAGATTATCCTGTGCCTCCCCAGACACCCTACGCCTGCCCTGGGGCACCTTGCGCACCCCTGGGCATCCTCAGCTCCCCAGTACAGGCGCGTTTCTGGGACATCAGTGCTTAAAAATATTCAAATCTCTGCGCTTGCTGAATGCTCACAAGATATTTTCTTCCTTGCGGACCTTGTTCAAATTTTGATGTAGACACTAACTCTTCCGTCGTTGTCATTGTAATTTTGATTTTTGATTCCATTGACTTATTTCACAAACGGGAAAACAATTCCCCTTAAGGGGGAGGGGGAGTGAAGTGGCTCTTTTTGACCAACAGCATCATAGACGTTATACAGAGGATTCGTCCTAAACCCATCTCCTCTATAGGCGACGGATTCCCACGAAACGAAAATGCAACCGTGACACGAGAGGTACGACAGCGAGGCGCGAGGCATCCTCCTCACGCCGGCTCATGTGACCCACTCGGCCGTGACGCCCCATTTGTCTGCAATGAAAGAATAGTGCTATCCCTTAATACAAGACAAGATCGCTCACCGTATTCCTTTATTTATTGAAATTCTAATAGAATAATAGATATACCCATTAATAAATAATATTAGCCGTTTAGTCGCCGCGGGCGGTTTCATTCTCGTATTTCCTAAACTATCTCAAGGAAACCAATGTTATGTTCTTTTTTTTGTTTTGCGCAATGGGCTATTGAACGTGCTATGTTGGGTGTTTCTCTGTCCGTATGAATGTCCGTCGTAATGATTTCATAAGGCAGAGATCTAAAGTATCCGATATCACGCCACGAATAGGCTCGCTGAAGTGGCATTGGGCTGGTCACACACTCAGTAGAACAGATGGCAGATGGTCCAGCTGGGCTCTGAAGTGGAGGCCGCGCTTAGGGAGACGAAGTGTTGGTCGACCGTTCACCAGGTGGGAAGAAGAGCTCTGAGCAGTAGCCGGTCCGAGAAGGGCTGATAATAATGATGATGATGAGAATATTTTCATGGCCATCAACAATGGAAAAGAATTGCTGGTTTTAGTGGGTGTTCAGTGCAATCACATGGGTGCCGACTGATAAAGCCTGGGGCAGTTCCCCAAGTCTACAGCAGAATGTGCAAAAACGTGTCCCCGTTTCGAATAAGTCTGTAAGAAATTGGCAATATCTATTTTCTCTATTAGTATCATTCTGTGGTTAAGATGAGAGAAATATAATAAATCGTATTCAATGATAATTAAATATAAACCCTGAATAGTGCATCTATCTGTATGGGATTTGTATTTCTGAAGACAGAAATATGTACATAATATAAATATATACATAATGTATGGATTCAAAGATTTGTCTCATGTTAAATTAGTATATTCGTAAGGTATTGTAATACTAGTCATAGTAATGATGTAAATAAGGTGACAGAATTATGTAAGAGATATCTATAACATTACTTGGTGAAGGAAATTACTGGCGCACTCTACATTACTGGCGCCCTCTACATTAATGGCGCACTCTACATTAGTGGCGCACTCTACATTATACAATCATCAGTTTTTATCGGTTACTGTTATGTTTCGCCGTTTTTTATTTTTGGTTCGGTTTAAGGTTTTTGTAAATAAAGTTTTCACGCGTCTCTAATAAAATTCTTGTTGCCTTTAACAGTACCTAACTGCGTTCTTATTAATTATAAATTTTAATCAAAAATTCACAAAAAAAAAACAAAAAAACGAATTTAATACATTTTTGAAGTATAAAATATAATAAAACCTAATATACTTATATTATACGGTGGGGACCACTAAACAAATCTCCCGGCCGTGCTGGAATTCTAATAAGATAAAGTAAAACCGATTGTAACCATGAACATCGACAAACAACCAGCCGCCGTTCATAGACCATAAAATATATTTGATATGTACATTTGCGCCCAAACAGCAATTGTATTATCAAGTTCCAGGTCTCTAGTGTGCACTGTACAGGCAAGTGTTTACACTGTATTGTGTTCGCGTGTGTGTGTGTATTACATAATCCCGTTATTTACGACAGCCTATCGTTTGTTAATAGATTGAAATTACTATTTCACATTGTGGTCATTTTAATACATTGTAATGATCAATACGTGAAGATATCACCACAATTAATGTATTTTAGGATAATTAGTGTAAATGAACTTGAATATACCCATATTTTTACATACATATTAATAACAGGGACAAAATATCACGCGTTTTCATATATTTAAGATAAGATTTGATATATTTATGAATTGTTATATTTTTATAAGATAGGGACAAACGGCGGTAGTGTAGGTACCCATACACTACCGCCGCTCATAGACATTTGCAAGACTCTTCTTCGTCTTGCAGACTCGTTGTCGGCCTTTAAGGAGTGGGTGCATACCCACTCCATAAAGGCCGACAACGATCGAATCGATACAACTTAGAGGCCTTTAAGAAAAGAGCATTCTTTACTTGAAGACATTTAAGTCGTATCGGATCGGAAATATTTGGGAGGCAGCTGGTTCCACAGTACAGTTGTGCTCGGTAAAAAGTGGAGTTTAAACCGCACTGTTGTTTATTTACGGACATCAAGGTGGTGGGCGTGGAACTTACTTTAAATCATAAGTAAATTGAATTGCTGTTGTACTTTAGCTAACCAATTCCTGCGATTGATTCAGATTTCAGATTCCTGTACCGGGAAACATCAAGCGGGAAGCTCAGAATGGTAAGCTGTACCGCGGGGAGGTATCGCAGTGGGTGTCGGTATTCGTCAAAATCACCGCTCGTTTTCCTCTTCTTTAAATAAGACCTGCTGCCTCCCTCGGTACTTCTGCTCCGATAAAACTTAGGGGTCTCCAAGAAAAGAGCATACCTATTCCTTAAAAGCCGACGTCGCGTCTGCAAGACGCCAGCCTTGCAAATTGACTTGACTTGACTAGCAGTTGAGTTGCCCTGATCATTTGTTGTTCCGGGGCACCACACCAAAGGCGGCGCTGATGGCGGTGGTTATTGTGGGTATTCGGCACCATAAAGTGCCGCGAGCTCCACACACCACTGGACCCCACCTAGGGCCGGCGAAGGCACGTAAATGAGTTTCCCCGCGTCAAGGAAAAAAGTGTAGCTCTTGACCGTGACTTATGGCGCTCTATAGGAATGCAGTGGACGTCGTCCAGCTGATGATTGCGGTTGGCACAGAGGTCACCGTACACAGAGGTTTCGAGCATGATAGTGCAGCAGTCTGGTGAGCAACTTAGGAATTGTTTTTGCGAGAAGTTTTACAATAACATGTGGGATTATTTCATGATGACGCGTGAATATGATCATAATTTTAAAGTAAATAGAACTGACCTAATTCTACATAAAATGATATCCTCCTGCTGATACAAACCGTAAATATAACATATTCATAAGGCCAGACGACGTAAATGAATATTTCTCTATTGTAGTGCCAAGTACTTTCCACATTGCCAGACTAAAGCCATCCACACAAATTTACATATTTTGTATCTATACAAACAAAAGATCAAGCTCTAAAACGCAAGCACCCTCAGCAAACTATTATATCCCGAGGTTTTGTACAAAAGGTTTCAGTTTTGATATTATAATACACAGGCGCAATGTGCCTATCTCAACTACAACAAAGTATTATCTTTAACATGCATCTAAACATTGTCTCCGTAATTTGGCTTGAAATGTGATTAGATTAAAACCATCTAAACGAGATACAGCAGAGTATATTGGAAGATATTCAAATTTTCTCACGTTTTAACCACCGGTTATTCGGTTTTACTGTCGCTAAAAGACGTGTACCAAGTAAAGTTTGACATCTAGTGCCTCACAATATTCTTTTTTTTAATAGCATATTGAGTTGATTTTTATTGTCAATTTCTTGTAATTTTTTTTTTCTTATAGAATAAAGGGCAAACGAGCATTCGGTACCTTTTTACGACTATTGCTGCCCATAATCATCCACATAATCACTACGCCGATGCGTTGCCCCCCTTTCCGCCCTCAAAGGGCTACTGGCTACTCACAAACTCCACGAAATGCTACACTGATGAGGTCACTTTACGGTGGTATTATGTGAGCGAGATGTACTTCCCCAGTCGTGTCGGCTCAATTCCGTTGCATAGGAGGATGCAATTTTATGCAATTTGCATGGCACTACCTCCTATGCAGTAAGGCACTACCTCTCCCTGAAAATATATCTTTGTTTATACCTTTGTTATACTTCTACTACAGGGTCGCTTCTTATTTCATATAGCGAGTGAATTATCACAATCCTTTCCCAATGCTTTATATACACTTTAAAGTACATAAAAAGTCGTAAGTAACAGACACGGTAGACTGTGTAGCCAACACGATCAGCCGCGAGGAGTGGCTGACGAACTGATGACGTACACACTTACGTTGGGTCAAGATATTCTATCTATCAACGAATTAGATAGACGAAATACGTCAAAATCTCCTGTAGGCAAATCCAGTGATATAAATAATATGAATAGAAAGAAGTCGAAGAGCTCCGGGTGCCCTACTTATAACCCTACCAATGTTATAATACTCGTACATTGATAGCGGAAGCCGAATTTCTTCAAATGATAAGATACAAAAAATAATTTCAAGAGCTCCAAGCCCTAGAAAAAAGAATAAAAAAATAGGACGATTGGTTGGCATCCGGCTAATTAAATATTTAAGTAAACAGTGAACAATGGCAGCAACAATTCATGGTAGTTGAAATGCTCGGATTGCTGATTCGGGGATCGAATCAATCGAGCAACTGTTATTAAATGTTTCTTAGATTATTCTGAGCACGCTACTGCGTGTACTCATTGTCCGGGATTAGAATGTACCAGAAGTGCTTGCCACCTGTGACATCATGGTCCTCAGTATCTTCGCTAATCGTGGCTGTTTTTGTTTCGCTGGGGAATGCTTTTAAGCACTTCCTTAGGGCGGAGAAATCCAGAAGAGTATGTGGGACTCGAGAACCGAGGACCGATTCCCCATACCCACTAAACCCCAGGAGTGTTCCAACATATCCGGATCCGGACGTTTGAGGAGCCACGGGAAAGTGTTGGCATGTGACCGCGACTCCATTAACGGATACCCTTGTGGGCTCTTCTACGGAAGGTTACTCCCTAGCTAACTATATTTAGGTGTACTGGAACACACAGCACACCTTTCAACTCGGGTTACTTGTCCGCCAACTCTGACCCCTCCTAAGGCGCCATGTTATGTTTTCGAATAGGACGTCTCGAAGTGGACTGCATGACCGCCTTTCTTAAATGGTTTGCCTCGCTTTTGCATGATATGACGCAGTTTGCGAAGGAGTCAACCGCGTTCCAGGCTTCCTCACTGTCCGACATGGAAAGAATTAATACTGACAGCGAGAGGTCTTCGCCTATAAATGCAAAGAGGGTAGACCTTTCCTCTGTCCAAGCTGGGAATTTCGTCAAGGTATGGCGCGCAGTGTCTCGGGCCATATCATACAATTGACAAGACGGTGTGGATTCCAGCTGAACCACCTCACACAGGTAACGACCAAAGCAGACGTGCTCAGTCAAAATCTGTGTCAGGTGAAATAAATGTGCTCTACCTGGGTGCTCTATCCACTTTCTGGAACGGGACGCATGGCTGTCAATATTTCGTCACTGACTCGTTGCGCCTCCAGCCTTTCTTTCCACATTTGTATTGAATTTTTTCGACCAACTCTCTTCCACATACGCAGCTCTTCGGGTGTCGGACTTCTACCTTCTACTTCACGTTTTACGCACTGCCAATAGGTGTCAGCTAGCACTTTTGCCTCCAGGTCCCAGGGGACGCTGCCAGCCTGGACACATGCCGCGTCCCCTGAAATCGTCCTATACCCTCGAATCGCCCGAATGGCCATGAGTCGCTAAAGTCTTGCTAGTATTATCGGGTTGTGGCTTGACATTACTTCTGTCCACGCTGGCGCACCATACGTCGCCATTTACCGGATCACGTCTAAAAATAATCGATGGCAACCGAGGCTTCGCCCGCCTAAATTGGGCAGAAGCCCAGCCAGACCGGCTGCAGATTTCGTCACCCGTTGTGATAACCGGACAAAAAGATTTTTGAACGTCCACCGACTATCAAGAAGAAGGGCCCAGGTAATTCATGGTGGTCACTACAACAATTTTTGTCCCTCCGACCTCTATTTCCAGCGCTCGCGGTGATCTGTTGCGCGGGCCGTACAGGCACAGAGCTGAAGATTTCGCCAGTGCCACCTCCAAACCCAGAGCGCGGATGCGACGTACCACTTGAGCGACTGCTGCCGTCGCAAGGTTAGTGACCTGTCTGTGTGATGAACCTCGAGCTACGACAAGTGTATCTTCCGCGTAACATAAAACACTTGCTCCGTGAAGAATACGACCGCGAAGTGCCCAATCGTACCCGATATTCCACATTAGCGGACCAAGTGCCGACCCCTATGGAACACCGCACACAACTTCCTTTGTCTTGGCAGGTATTTGACAGCACGTAAAGACAAATAGCCTGCGATAATATTGCGCAGGTTCCGGGGTACTGAGTGGAATTGCAGCCCCTCGTGTATTGTTTCCCAAGGCAGGAAATTGAATGCACTGTGGATGTCTAAAGACACAGTTACAACAATTCCACCCCGAGAGATCTCCTCTCCTACCACGGAACTTACTTTCGCGATGGCACCATAAGTGGATCTATCCAAGCGAAATCCAAACTGATTCTCATTCAGGCCTGGTCCAGTAACCTCCAAGTGACGCGTGATGCGACCTCTCTAACAATTTGCTGGTCTCATCCAGTAGAACTATTGGACGGTAAGCTAGGAGTTGTTTTTCTGGACGACCTTCTTTTTTCAGGAGGACCATCCTGTCAGTCTTCCATTGACTCGGAAAGCTACCATGCGCCAAGCAGCAAGAGAACGCTTCCAGAAGTTTCTCCTTCATTGAGTCCAGTGCCAGGTAACAAACACGGCCCGGGACGCCGTCAGGGCCGGGGGCTCCGTTCTTTGCATTTTTGTATTTTCATTACTGCTATGTCCAGCTCTTCCGGAGTGGCTATCACGGATGTATCTTGTACCTCATCATTCGTCCTGACGGGCGAGTTGCTCTACGCGTCATGATGGATGGGGACCACTCACCTCGTGATGGAAATAGGGCGGAGACTATATGCTCTCTAAAATCAGGTGGAAGGGACTGCGTGAGTGGTGGAGCGGCTGAGCGGAGCTTTCTCACCATATGTAGGGCCTGTCCCACGGGTCACGGTCGAGAGACTCCAAGAACTCTCTCCACGATTTCGTCTTCGCCCGTCGTATACTATCACAAAGGGCTCGGCGCGCACATCGTTACCTCTCATAGGCATCGGAAATCTGGATCCTATTTATGTATTTAGTGATAGAGCATTGACAACTATAGCTCCAACGTTTATTACGCGAGTTGATAACGTCCGGCGGATAATCGTGGAGTAATACTTCCAAAGCTACAATCATGGATAGGTATTCAATTCGTAAAACCCTCCGTTACCACAGGCGAGGGTATCTGAAAGTGGAGTAATAAAACGGAGATGAAACTTCAATGTTCGCAAAACGGCCGACACATACTTGCCAAGTCAATGCTTTCACCATTGCGATGAGAACGACGGACCTCTGCTAACCTTGTGACAAGATTTCCAACTTACAGAGTAAGGGAAGGATATTTATAACATTTAAAATTTATTGTTTGGAAGTACTGTTTTATCATCAGAATCAATATGTTATCTATCCAGTGCATACATCATGTGTGCCAGAGTGTTACGCTGAGATTTAAAAATAGATGTGCTAGAGTATATAAGTAAGTTTACACCCGCTTCAACTTTAGCCTAGACTAATACAGCGTGAAGGTCCCCATGGTTTACATAAAATATAATCAATCGCTAACTTTATTGATATTTAAGACTTGTATCTCTTATAGAATAGTGGGGCAATTGAAATATTCTTGCCTTCTTACGACTACCGACGCCCATGAACAAAATGCCGATTCGTTGCCCTCCTTCCCCCTCCCGCCAATGGTTCACCGGCTACTCACAAACCGCACGAAACGCGAAATTGAATTTGTCAAGTGCCGGTATCAAGTGAGCGGGAGGTACTCCCCGGTTGTTCCGGCTCAATTCCGTTGCATAGGAGGATATAGTGTCATGCATTATGCAGGGCACTACGTCGCAAATCCAAGCTGGATACGGAAGTGACTGAAGTCTCCAGACACATAAATTTGTTACAAGAGTCTCAGGGCACTTAAGAGTCTTAGTTCTACAAATGAAGCTTTTACATTAAAGCCGATATAGATTCTAAATGTAATTTTAAAGCCACTCATGTGTAATCTACTTTCAATTTAATCTTAAAGCCACTAATATCCTCTCAATTTAATCTTAAAACCACTAATAGGTGATCTCATTTTGAACCTTAACATAATGAGTTATCTGTTGGTGTTTGGTGTTGGTTTGGGTACGTAGTATAAAGTCTCACTTTTATTTTATCTCTCTCACTCGTCCTCAAAAGCGCCAAAACAATAAAAATCATGGAATGATTAATAAAATGAAAGGTATATAAGACATTCCAGTATTTAACGTAATAAAAGTATTTTACTTTCAACGTTGAAGCTGTCTGAGAGCAATCATCGACAGTTGCGGTCCATTTGAATAATGAAATTAGTCGAAAAAGCTCGGCACGCCGGAGCAATCGAAGCCGAGAAGTGAATTTTAAATTCACTTCCATCTCCAGCAGATAATTACTTTTCTTTCTTATGTTTCATTTCTATGAAGAAATTGTAAAAAATAACTAGTATGTGGCTTCAATATTACTACGGATTTTACTAGGTAAAGAATGGTCTTTAGCTCGACTATCCTACTAATATTAAAGTCACTCTATTTTCTCGGGTTGTATAAATTTAATATTTTAACAGGTTATGTTATTAAGAATTGGCAACACCTAGCACGATAGGGGACACAGCGGCTGACAGTTGGGAGAGCTGTGTCTACTGTGGCCGACAGCTCTCAGTCAACAGGACGTGCTCTTAGCGCACTACAGTCTTCTCCTTTCTATCATAAATGCGAAAGTTTAGATTTGTATGAAATGGGGATAGCTTTTACGCAGGGGAAACTGCGGGACACAGTTAATACAAAATTAGATGAGCAAAACAACTTCAGGTCGGAGCTTGAAGTCAGTTATTGTTATTTTGTTTCACTGAATTTTTCATTAATTCGAAAGACGGACTGATTTTATAAAATTGTGTCTCTAACATACGGGGGTATATAACGTAACAGACTTTTAGTAAGAGTAGCGACATTGCAGCTAAGTTGAGCATACAGGGTAGGAATTTCTAGCTCACAATATGATAAAATAAAATTTCTTTATATAAACAAGTAATACGCATAGAAAATTAAAAAGAGAAACAAAAATACAATTATAATTAACAATAAGGCATGACGATGAAAGAAAACACAAAATGTTTATTTTAAATTACTTTAGGTAGCAGGTGCGAGGCCGCAGTGTGGCAGATGTGCTGTTAAGTGGGAAAACAGGAGGACAGGAGGGTAGAAAGACAGGAGGGTAGGAGGACAGGGTGCAGATGGACAGGAGGGCAGGAGGTAAACACGCCAGTAGACAAATTTTGTGGACATCTTCAAAAGGATTAGGGAATCATCACAAGGCTCCAAGTACTTTTTTGTCCATTATACTATAAAATTTAACACGGACACAATTTGTGTACGTGTTATTATAATACAACAACAACTAGGATCCTCACACATTTGTCTTGTGTCCTCCACATCCGTGAATATACAACAAAGCATGTGTTAATTAATGAAGGTCGCCGAGCGCAGTAAACGTTGTGGCGCCCTGTGCACGCGCTCTCCGTGTCTAATGTCGTTCGCCAGCGCCCACTCGGGACTTGCACTGTACCCAAGAGATTCATTTATACGCGGCTGGTCCAGTTCTTGCGACATTTGTCTTGTGTCCTCCACAT
>JAFELO010000062.1:156795-182563 GCA_017140195.1 Eumaeus atala | reverse complement strand
GGGGGGGGGGGGGGAGTTAATGATGATCCGTCCATGAAACTTCCTCCTATTAGTTAGCTACACGGGATACTGGAGTAACATGTCACATAATTTTTAATTACTTCATTAACGATTGTCTATCTTTGATCAAATATACAAAACGATTGAATGCATTTTATATTTTAAAACCTGGCTACTCTGAAAGTATTGCGAGAAGGAGGAATTAAATATGAGATACTGGCTGGATATAATTTATTCTATAAACATAATTATTTGTAAGTAAAAAACAAAATACTCGTTTGATGAGAATAGTTTCACGCTGCTTGCCAAACATTATCATCGAGGCTCCGGTCCGGGTGGAATATAAGAAAATAAAAAAGCAGGATATAAAATTTGAGTTATGCCCTCGATTTCCTCGAGAACCTTAAACTTGTTGGTGACAATGACTCTACCTGATAAGTATGTACCCTTTCAAAATAAAAATATTTTTTTGAAGCATAATTCTACAATTGACGACGTAATCGCGCAACATACAAAAGGGCTGGAACAGCAAAAAAAATTGTAAGAGCTAATTGTTCCCAGAAATAAATTATTGCAGATAAAACCGCGGGGCACAGCTTCAACAATCACTCTCAATATATAATACGTTAATAAGTGTTTTAATTAACCATGTACAATCCTCTCTTGTGTCTGTTTCTTGTGTCTGTTTCTTGTGTCTGTTTCTTGTGCCTTTCTCTTGTGTCTGTCTCTTGTGTCCGTTTTTTTTGTTTGTTTCTTGTGTTTGTCTCTCGTGTTGTCCCTTTGTTCTCCTTATAGAATAAAAGAGCCTGAACCTTTTGGTGCCTACCCCCTACTAACAGCCACGTTGCCGCCCTAATTCACATAAAATTACAAAAGTACCAAAAATAATAAAATGTGGCGATGAATTTCAATCTAGTCATTTTGGTCCATACTAAGTATGGTCCTTTAACACTCGAGCGTTATAAAAGGTGAAACCGTTTTATTATTCATTCCCGCTTCTATTCAGCACGAACAAGTTAGGTACAATATTCCTGCTAACCTCTTAAGTTACATTACTTTGCACTTTGTACCAAGTAAAAAGAAATCAATAGTGGCTTTTAAAATGAATTAAATTGGGAAGCAGCTTAGCTTAGGACCAATAACAAATAGTGGAACAGATGTACCCACGCGGTGTTTTAACGCGTGTACAGGCGATGCTTATTCATTGGAAGCACTTCAAATGAGTTGTTTTCCATTTTTTGTTCTTTAGCGGCGGCGTAGCGTCAATTGGTTGTCAAGTCAGATTGGTTGATTTCTATTTAATTACATTTGAACATGTTTTTGACGATCAATAGGCGCGGTGGTATCTATCATAGACGAGTGACGCGTACCTTATGCTTGGAGTTATGGGTTCGAATGGATGCTTATCAATGTTTTTTTTTTATTGAATAGGGGAGCAAACGAGCAATCAGAGTCCTCTTTACGACTACCGACTCCCATGAACATGACTACTATGCCGATGTGTTGCCCTCCTTTCCTCCCTCCCAATGGGTCACCGAAGAAACACGACAGTGAAGATGATCTTCACGGCGCTTTATGTGAGCAGCAAAAGGCACCGCCTCGGTCACACCGGGCGCGATCCCGATACATAGGAGGATGTAGTGTCAAGCACTACGCATGGCACCGCCTCGGTCACACCGGGCGCAATCCCGATACATAGGAGGATGTAGTGTCAAGCACTACGCATGGCACTGCCTCTTTCTAAAATGTACATTTCATGCGTGTAACACCAACGTAAAGTGATGGTTACACTGTTGCCACATAAATGGTTTGTTACGTGCAACAGATGACGTCAGCAGCCAACGGGTGAACGGCGGGACTGCTGGACGAGTTTTCACTAAAATTATATTTAGAACAAATGGTTGATAGTTGTCTTAGCTTACCTTATCATAAAAAGTGCCTCTAGCTTCGTAAATACATAAACAGAATTCTTCCAGTCTGACTTTCAAATGAAATAACATTTTATCAAATCCAATCAGCAGATTGAGTACAAGCTTCAGGTACGAGCATTTCCCCGCCTCATTGTGTTTAATATTCATTATTAGTTACACAATTTCAGACCCAAGAAAATGTGAACAAAATGAGTTCTAGATTGCTTAGTGAATTATGTTTTAATACTGTCAGAAGATAAAAAATATATTTTCACGAGTACGAGTGAAACTGGCGCATTTCATCACAGCTGTTACAAAAATCGTTTAATGAGAGCGATTTTTGCTTACGAATAAACACAAAAATTGGAAAATCTGCTTATGTGATTGTAATTGAACTTTTATGTTGATATATTAGCATAAGCTGCCCCGCGGTCTCACGCGCTTAAAATATATATCAAAAAACAAATCACTTTTTTCCTTTTGGGAAAAAAAATATTTGTGTTATTCCAGATAGGAAACAAAAATTGTGCAAAACTTGAGCCGAATCTGTTCAGTAGTTTTTGCTCAAAAGAGTAACAATACACAATATTTCTTATTTACAATACTAGAAGTTCCGTCTTATTTGACACAACAAAGAAATCTATTTGCCCCAGCATTACGCCAGGATAGAAATGGCTTTCATACAATTAAGATTCAAGCTTGAACTCGTAGAAGACGGCGATTTACGAGTCACTTAACTAGGCGCTTATACTATTAACTAGCTTTCTATTACTACTGTTTAGGTACGCTTCAGTAAATAAGGTGATTACGCTAACAAAACGCCCACTTTAATGAATAGCATGTTGTGTTCATTAGGTATGTTGTAAGAAGTAGTGATACGCTGCATCTCGTGCAGGGAGAAAGAAGAAGAGACAGCAATATATCAGCAAAACAATTATGCGCATATGTGTTATGCGCAATTATGTGTATGAGGATGGCCCCAACTACTCATTTTCCCCTTAATATTTTAAGGAAAAAGAAAAATAATAGCTAAAATATCACGGCACATCCTGTGTTTTCTGCTGGCACTGGTTTTGATTCCTAAGAGTTGTGAAGTAATTAATTTGAAAGTAAACTATAAACACGCTGAAGTGAGGTTGCGACGGGTCGTGGGAGGGAATGGTTTAAAAAGTTTTAGGGAAAGATTGCGTCTGAAGTAATGGTTCGGACGACCGAGCAGCACCGGGCTGGGTCGACCATCTGCAGGGGGTGGCGGCTCCGGAGAGTGCGCACAGCAGGGGCTACTGGTTGTTCGGCATTCTTTGAAGGGCGAACTGAGGCATTTCTAGTTATAACGTCAATTGCAACGACTACCGACGCCCATGAACATCTACATAATTATGAGGCGTTGCCCTCCTTCTACTCACAAACCGAACGAAACGGGACACTGAAGATGTCATTTTACAACGGTATCAAGTGAGCGAGAGGTACCTCCCTGGTCGTGCCATCCCAATCCCCTTGCACAGGATGTAGAGTCATGCACCATACATGGCACTACCTCCTCCTATGTAGCACGGCACTACCTCTTCCATGGCACTACCTCCCGTACAGTAATGTATAAAACGTAAGTATCCCTCTTTTGGTATGCAAATCAGTAAATAATATTTTCATGTCCCAGTATGCAGACGACTTTGCACTTTACGTCACAAGTAATAATGTCACATACTAGACAAACACGATTCTCTGAACCACTTATTTTTAGTAATTTTTCGGCGGCCGGTATGGAAGTATCACCCGTTAAAAGCAAAGTGTGTACCTTTCAAAGTAAGCCCTTAAGTGGTCCAATTTCTCTCGTTGTCTACATTAGACCATTAGCTTTTTTGGGGATGAGAAGGAGGGCAACGCATCGACATAGTGATTATGTGGATTTTCATGGGCGTCAGTAGTCGTGAAAAGGCTCCAATTGCTCGTTTGTACCCCTATTCTATAAAAAAAAATAAAAAATAAACAGTTACGTTGGCATTAACAAACAAAGGAGCTTTTAACGAACAACTTCAAAGTTATTAGCATATTTAAAGTATTGGCTATTCATTTATTGGTTCTTGGTGGGGTATTCATCCTAGTAATTTAAGACGTATCCATGCTTCTTGTGTTCGCAGTAGCTTAGATTATGCTAGCTTTCTTTACGGTACTTATGTACCCCACCATGGTTCAAGCTTTGTTTTGGCGGTGGGACACAGTAGCCTGGGGTGAACCCAGGCTAAGCCAATTGAGCCTGAGGCACGCTCTTTGCTCCCTCTCTTATAAGAAAAGAGCCTAAAGTACGGGTGGAGGATCTTTCTTTGTTCCCCTTATAAGAAGAGGGGACAAAAGATCAACAGGATCAGGCGATTTTGCGCACGGGGTAAGTGGCGATGATGGGAACCTCAGCCCATTGCATTTTCCCAAAGTTGGTCGGGTTGTCCTGTATTGCGGGACGAACCCATCTGTGGATGTGGAGTATGTCCCTTAGAGGGCTGTTTAGCCGTCGAGGTACCCAGATGATTTATTGTTCCGGGGCACCTCTTCAAAAGCGACATTGATGGCACTGGAGGTTGTTTTTGTGGGTATTCGGTACTTTACTGTGCCGCGAGCCCCACACACCACTCGAACCCACCCTGGGCCAGTGAAGGCGCATAAATGCATTTGCCCGTGTCAAAATTAAAAGTTACTCATAAAAAACACTTAGGGATAAACTGGATAAAGTACAGAATCAGCGCATGCGTATAGTAAGCGGGTTCATAAGGACGACACCTATCCATGTCATGAAACTACATTTAGCGCCTTTAAGTGTTCAAAGGAAATATTTAGCAGGCAAATATTGGTCCTAAGCAAAGTCATATTCGAATCTATAAACTATTGGAATTTTGTGCGAGTTGAATGGGCTGGATCAGAATTCTTACTGGAGACGCAAAGACAAACCGATTTTGATTTTAGCACATAACTTTAGGATACACCTGTGCAGGTGATCAGTCAATTAGAAATGTTTTCTCCGAATGGGTCCACAATGAGAATCTTTCGGGTGCTATTTTTTCTGACATTGAAACTGAGCGGTTCGAAAAGAAGTTACAATGTATCTCTTTTGAAACGACTGTGTAATAGCCATATGTATAGGCATAAATACTTACGTATTTAAATTCTTATAAAATTTATACTGATGGTTCGAAGGATATTAGTATGGCTGGGCTAGGTATTTTTGATCCGCAGACGGCTTGTTCTAACAAACTACGAGTTGATATGAATATGTCAATTATGACTATTGAGCTTTATGATATACAACGAGCCTAATTCCACAGAAATACAGCTTTGCACTCCTACAAAAAAATAAAAAATATAGACACGACTTAATAAATACATTTGAAAATTCGCTCATGTTCACTGTACAATGTTTTCTGCGAAGGCTCTACCCCTCCTCGTCGCGAGTGTGGAATAAAATAATATTTTATGCAGAGTCTTTCTCTCAACTTCGTTTACATTAGTTTCAATATAATGTCGTCTAAATATAGTAAGGACTACCTCTTACAACCGAAAAAACATCTCTCAACACGTAGCTCAATTTATAGATTTCGTATAACAAACAATCATCATGCACTGAATACCTTCACTGGGTGACGTATGGTTCGTATTTATATTTCAGTTCTACTACTGAAAGCAAGCTGCCGAGCGCGGAGAGTGGACATCGTATATTCGACTGTAAATGTTAGAGTTATAACCTCGCTGGCGTTTGACGTCAGACACGAAACTTGGCGGACTGGGAGCTCCAACGACAACCGCTTTAATCTATAATTATATTGGTGATAGCCTCACGCATCTCCCTGGTCCAATTTTTTTTCAATAGGAGAGGTTCCTCGAGCTACACAAGGCCCCATGATCGGCGTAAGCAAGAGATATACGGTCACTATAGCCGTGTCATTATTACATGTCACTAACGCGAAAGTCACCAATACTTATTATTTTAACACATGTCCATCAGTGGCAACAATTTAATTGTGTATATATTTTCTATAATATGTAGGATAAAATATGTAGGTACGTGTGTGGGTGACTTAATATATGCGAAAGACACACATTCGTGTTTCCTTACTGGTATCGGCCGATTGAAAATATGCATAACGATTTGCACATTTCCACTCGTTATCAACTGTTATCTGCCACTACCAAGTATTGACTGCATACATTATGTACAAGCCCTGAAGACGCAATTACATACATGCGCTCGAAAGATGTTACCATCCTTTCAATGCAATCGGTTAAGAAGTAGGAACAAATGAATATCAAGAATTGACACTCAATTGATGGTAGTTTTAATTACAGAGACGCCATTATGTTAGACGCCGTCAGACGCCGTCGCAAAATATAATATTCAGCCAAACGTGCCAAGGAAAAAGCTGAAAGCTCTGCTAGTTGTTATTCGTAGCGCGTTCTAGTGGCCAAGTGCGAGGTCACATGCCGCCCCGCGCATGAGCATGTCTGTGCGTGTGTAGGTGCACATGTGCATGTGTGTAATGCGTGTACAGTCAGCAGCACAAGTAGTTGAACAGATGAAGACTTGTTAAACATACAACAACGGCGGGTGAAGTTCGTTAAACAAATTTACTCTCATAATTTTGCTGAAGACAAGCCGCGCTCCGCGGTTTTTTCTCGCAAAATAGAACCATCAACCGTTTCGGTAATATTATTATATTAACTGTAGTTAAATAATCATTTATATCACACAGGGCACATATGTACTAAGGTAAGTAGCGTCTGTTCAATGCCTTTAGCGTGAAGGGATGACAGACATACACTGAATGTGTCGTATTTATTATGTAATTTCTGGAGGTAGTGCCATGCATAGTGCATGTGACTAGCTCCTTCTATGCAACGGAATTAGTCCGGCACGACCAGGGTAGGTATCTCTGCTAACATAATACTGCTGTAAACTTCAGTGAGAGTTTCGTGCGGTTTGTGAGTAGTCAGTGGCCCCTTCCGGGGGGGGGGGGATGAAAGAGGGAGGAGGGCAACGCATTGGTATAGTAATGAGGTGGATGTTAATGGGCGTCGGTAGTGTAATAAAGCTTCGATTGCTCGTCTCTCTCCCTCTCTCCCAGAACACCACACAGAAATTGCCCTTGCCCCAACGCCCATCAGCGCTGGCGCTCCGTGCGTCGTGCCAGGCCTATTAGTTCATCCGCAGCACTGTCCTGATGTTGCATATGAAATCGAAGGTTCTTTTATGAATTATTTCATTTTATCATGCTTACTTAATTATTTCGTTTTATCATGCTTACTTAATTATTTCGTTTTTTCATGCTTATTTAATTATTTCGTTTTATCATGCTTACTTAATTTTTTTTATCCTGCAAATGTATAGTAACATTCTACTAATGTTATAATTGTGAAATGTTGTGAATTTGTTATACTTCCACGTGAAAACTACTCGTAAGGACTTACTTGACATAAGGCACAGATCCGGATATCCCAGAAAATATTAGTTGTTCGCTAGGGATAGATTCTACGCGAAACCGCGGGACTCATCTAAAAAGGTAGTAACCACCTCACTTGTAAAATAATCGAAGTATTAATTATTTTATGTTAAATAAGATTAACATATATAAAAGTATTTTGCTGAAAATATTACCAATTAACCAGAATTCCGTAACTCCTGCATTAGATTCATATAGATTCCATGAATACTGTAAATATTGATGACGAATCCCGTATTGTATACTCATACGTGACCGGAGCGCAGGCAACTCTCTATACGTTACTAAACTCTTCTCAGGTATTTAAATACGAACATGCTTTTCATATAGGTATGCATTTTGTTTTGAACATATGAAATCAACGATACCTCCACACGTCGGTTCCCTATCACTATAGGCAACGGTCCTATGTTGTGTGTGTGTGTGTGTGTGTCTGATAGGGCCTCTATATCATTGTAGGATCTAATTCTAAGTCATGTATTTCATATCTTTTTACAGTTTCGTGATATTTCAAGTTCTTTATTTCACTTATTGTATAAATATGGAGAAAGTGCTAGATATTGGTGTTGGGCAAATTTGGTTTTAGTCTTGTGAATTAGAGCGACTTTGTGGTTTCTGCGACGTGATTTGACGTTGATTTTCTGGGCGGAACTATACTGTAACCGTTTATGATATTTTAATTACATTTATGGTATAGCCATTAAATAGATGCTAAAACAAATAGTTTCTTTACAGATAGGTAATGGCAAGCAGCATATAGTACTTCAGTGGGGAATTTGTATGGCTAAAAGTACATATTTTTAAGTAGGGAACGTTGGCTTCCCTCTAGGACCAAAGATTTGTGCTTCTTTGCACAGTGTAGGAATAAAATAGCTGATTCTGTCTGTCCCAATGCTAGATAGACTTGGTTCAATAATTTTATAACAACTAACTAATTATAAATCTCCGGGTACTTTTAATAATTAGCGACATCAGGAAATGTATCATCTCGGTCCACCCGTGAACATGGTTGCTGTGAAGCTTCTGAAACGTAGGGCTAGTTACACAATTAAACAAACCGTGATAAAATCCGTAAAATTAGTTTTATTGTAATTAGCCGTACGTATTATTAAAGTTGACTAGAATCGTTTTGTAGGTGTGCCTGGGAATTTTACAGTGTATTATAAGAAAATATGGTCACCCTACGCTCGCATATACACATAGTGTATATCTACAGGTACTTTCGTATTAATGGTACCGCATATATGTAATCTGCAGTTGCAACTAAGCTAACTTAGCCCCAGTAATGTCTCACTGTTTAAATATATAAATAAATATATAACCAATATAAAGTAATAAATCCTACGAGTATTAAAACGTGAAATTTTGTAAGTATGGATGGATGTTTGTTACTCTTTCACGTAAAAACTAATGAATGAAACTTTTCTTGAATAATATAGCTCTTTCAATAACATAACAATAATATAGCCTATACAATATCTTTGGCTCGTCGTTTTGTCTGTAGTCCGCGTAGTAAAGTGTAGTTTATATTTGACGAATGAACCCAACTCCACTCAGGCCACACCGTCCCAGTTTCACAGTCAGTCATGTAACAAGCACGAGGTTTACTCTACAGGTCAAACAAGGGTCGGCCGGGACGTGTGCTGGCACGGCTCGCAGGGCACACGCTGCTGCTACAACACAATTAAGGTTTGTCAAAGGGACGTGCGCACTCTTACCTGCTGTAATTTTGTTTACCGTGTTAATTGTAGGTTAGCCACAGTAGTTGTATAAAATTCAATGAACTGATAATTATTTAGTTGGCTTGCAATACCGCGCCGGCGAATCCATTGACTATATATGTACCTTCCTCTTTTTTGACCCTTCAGTCCTCTTTCTGGTTCCGGGTACTGCTGCTGATGATGTATAGAACCTAGATAGTAATATAACGCGTATTTTTACCAGATTGCGACAGATAGAGGGTAATATTTTTCGAGAGATTTTATGTATGCAGATTTCTGTGTTCCCTACAGCCTGAAGGGCTCACGAATTTTCTCGTATGGGGTGCTGTTAGATCCATCTTGATAACGCGAACGCCAAGAGGTACATTCGAGAATAAAAAGCAAAATGTCAGAGTTTACGTTCAAATTCATGGAGTTTATTTTTTTTCTTAACTAACCTACCTAACACATCAAGTGGGGTGTAGAGTTTTAAATGACAATTCGAATTTGATGACGACAAAAAATTCAAAAAGCAATTAAAAGAACAAAAATCCCGACAGCTCACTGATAAGAAAAACAGTAGGCTTCGGACTTTCAATACGGTCGGGACGTATTGAAAGTCTGGCAAGAAATACTTGAAAAATAATGAGGCCCGACCCTAGAAGCCTTGTGTTTCTCTTTTCTGGTTCTTTATTGTGGAACAATAGTTTTTTTACCTACGCGCACGACATTCGCACAAGCTGCCAAGCTGCACGGCGCCGTGCTTGAAGAGGTGGCTGCGGTGTCACTGTGATGATGATATAAATCTGTCGGTATCAAATTTATGCCAAAATATATAGAGCATGTTAAGCTCTATATATTTTGGCATAAATATTTGCAGATGGTATCGTTCGTCAGTGCATAGCTTTTTTTCCGGACCTGAACTTTAGCTGAGGAGGCGAAGATAAGCCCAATACAGCATCATCGGATTGTTACGAGAGCTGGTCTGGCGACGAGAGTAGGTTTAGGGTCGAAAGAGGGAGAAAGAGCCCCTCTTTCTCGCAAATGGTGGAGATGCATCCCGATACAAGTGTGTTTGTAACAGCTAACTTAAATATTATCATGGCCAGAGGGATCGAGAGGACTCTCCTCCCCCGACTCTAACGCCGGGGGTAGCTCGCGCGTGGTAGAAGAAAAGGCCTACGTGCTGACGTGATTGTTTGGCTCATGGAGAGGAGCCTAACAACCCCCCCCCTCCCCGGTAATCCCCTTTAACCTGTAAACGGGTGAAAAGACATGCGCGCTATAGTCTCAGAACTGATGCCTATCAAGACAAGATCGGATAAAGGGAGAGACAACAGGGTATCAATACTCTCTTAATGTAATGAGCCGGCACTTATATTACAAACTAGCAAACCGTCCCGGCTTCGCACGTATATTTTACAAAATATGACAAAAATATAAATTTAATTTTCATCATCGTAAGCATTACAGATTACCGAGACAACGAGTTCAATTCACGACAGCACAAAGTCTGTCGAAACAGAAGGTTGTCAATGATTACTACAGAAGTTATTTATTTTGATATTACTTAAACTGGATTGGGGTTTACGTATTGATCTCCTAAGTGTAGAGAATGTCATGTAGCCTGCGTTCATCACAGATAGTGTTACAAACCAGTAGATTGGCAGGACGTGGGTGTCACTTACGTAGGAGTCACTTACGTAGGTGTCACTTACGTAGGTGTCACTACGTAGGAGTCACTTACGTAGGTGTCACTTACGTAGGTGTCACTTACGTAGGTGTCACTTACGTAGGTGTCACTTACGTCGGAGTCACTTACTTAGGTGTCCCTTACGTAGGAGTCACTTACGTAGGAGTCACTTACGTAGGTGTCACTTACGTAGGTGTCACTTACGTAGGTGTCACTTACGTAGATGTCACTTACGTAGGTGTCACTTACGTAGGTGTCACTTACGTAGGTGTCACTTACGTAGGAGTCACTTACGTAGGTGTCACTTACGTAGGAGTCCTTCGACGTCGGCGCACAGCAAAGAACGTCTCGTTCCCGAAAGTACGTTCCTCAAAGCATCTTATTTTAGTATTCTCATCGCTCAAAACATTACGTAAGATAGTCTCAGTGTGTGTGTGAGGTACAATTTAGTGTTAGATAGCCGAGATCGGCTCAACGCGTGCGTTCAGCTCACCATACCCTCCGCCTCCGGAGGAAAAGGCCAGCACACCGACTTATCCTAATCATCCTCCCATTCAACGCTTAAACACATTTATTTTAAGGATTATACCTCTAAAACCCAAATAATACAGCCCACATTAGTTATCCCACAGGTAAATTTCTTCCAAATAATACTATTACGTTCGTTATATATAAAATTATCCTCACAAAACGAATTATTTCAGTTTTCATTTTTACGCATATCGTGCTAAGTGTAAACGGTTTGGCTCGTTTCAAGTAATATAAGCTTGTCAAATTCCAACTTATGTTTTGTTTGTAACATTTATCGTAAGCTAGTCTACGTTCGTTATAACAAAGATATTCAAACATAAAGTTAAACGCTTATTCATTGATACTTAAACTTGATGTTTATGTTTGAATTTTAAACGTAAGTAATACGCTTCACGACATTTAGTATTAAACTATGTTAACAATAAATAATTTTTTTGCTTGTTAATTCAGCAAAGTTTTACCAACGAAGTGTTGGTCGATCGTTCACCAGGTGGGAAGACGATCTCCGTGCTGTACCTGGTCCGGGATGGATGCGAGTAGCAGGACATCGGTCGTCTTGTCGTTCATTGAAAGACGCCTATGTCCAGCAGTGGACCGATAAGCGCTGATAATAATAATGATTATTCAGCACGTCAAATCAAATCACCTTACATGTACTGTTTAACTTTATTGCATTTATGTGCCACGACAAATCACGTATAATATAAATATAATATAAACGTAAAGTGATTTTCTCTCGTTCAGCTCTCTCAGGTGTAGTCTGAGCTGCTAGTCTTAGCGTTCGCCATATCGGTAATAGTTTAGGATACATAATATTATTACGTACGGATCCGATAAGGTGCATAAAAACTCCTATTTATATATATTTTGGTTATTTTCGTGTACATTTCATATTAAATTTATACATACTAGTAATGGCCAGTCTGCTGTATTCCGTGAGGTTATAGAATTTAGAACATTGTTAAAGGAGATAGCCGGCCCCTCCAGCTAATTATTACATTGTTAAAGGAGACAACCGGCCCCTCCAGCTAATTACTGTTCGAACTGAGGATCAAAAGCTGAAGCTCGAACGCATTTATTGCATAATTTCCGATGAGACTCACCTGCTTAAAGAACATGAGACTACATACACCACTAAGTATCAGGAAGCGATAGCAGGTTATCAACACATTTTAGTAGTAAATGAAGATCAGCGCGCACTCACTGTTCCACCGTCTCAAATATGTATTACCTCAAATAGCGCTGCCTAGGTTCAGCACAAAGATGGAGGATTGGCCTACATTTATAACTATTCTTAAAAACCTCACAAATGATACGGCAAACTTCTCCGATGTAGTGAAAATGCACTATTAGTTTTCTAGCCTTTCAGGCGAGGTACTAAAAATGGCGTCTCAGTTGAATATTAATTACGAGAATTTTACCGTAGCCCTTGAAAGCTTGGTAAAACGGTACAAAAATCGTTGCGTTTTAACAGGTAGGTGGACATCATATTGGGCATCCCAAATATTCACGTACGATCGCAGATACGCGCTCATTTCCTAGCACCTTTAATTTCCGCACAATGCGCGTTGCATGACCTTAATCTGCCCATTAAATATAGTGATATATCTTCGTGTCTATAGTAGTGCATAAGCTTCAGGGCGAGTCACTCACCCTATTTGAGCGTCGATATGGTTCGAGCCAGCCACTGCCCACTCTTTAAAATTAGATTACTTACACAGCATACTGCAGTCACCTCAGATGAACATTCATGGTATACCCAGAAATTTAGAGAAGTTCTGGGAGTCAGAGGAACCTCAAGTTCATCAAAATCGATTCAGCACTTTGCATAATCAATGCGAACAAATGTTTTGTACTACTACTGTACGTGATTCAACATGACGTTATATGGTCACTCTGCCCTTCTTTACATAATGCACCTGAACTAGGGAAAACACATGCTATTGCACTTAGGTTTCTCTACTTAGAGAATAAAGTCATCAAAGTCAAATCCGCCCTTCCGCATTAAATATGTTGAGTTCATGAACTATTATGTAAACCTAGGACACATGTCGCCTTGTCACCTACCACCACCCAGCACCTTCACACATAAACCACATTCTTACCTCACCACGGTATATTCGAAGCCGGCTCGGCCCGTTTTTGGTTAAGTCCAGCACATTGCGCAATGTTAAATTAATAAAGGCGTATTTTTGTATACTTAACGCCTCTCAATAAAAGCGTTGGAGCCCGTATATTCACTTAGCACTAGCCTTTATAACCGCTTTTCAACACAAAATTTTATAGGCGCTAGAAATCATCTCCTTGATGTGAAAAACTTCCTAAAGCTCAACAAGATGTTAAATTCATGAAAATATTAAATATTTATCCGTCGTCTAGTACTCGTGGCACGAGTCCTTACGAGACGCACCGCAGGACCAACGTGGTGTGATAAGTCCGTATACTATTGTAGAGAATTTCAGTATTCAACTTCGATGGACATCCCACACAAGTCGCTTGTACAAGTATGGCTGCGAGATATTCACGTGTAAAGCGCCCTTCATGTTTATTTAAAGCTTATTTCGTTCTGTTTACTCGCCGGGAAACTTCTTTGGATTTTGAATATTGGTAAACAAGTAGTGACTCCCTGACTGACGTACCTAAGGGAAAGTATATTAGTTAACTCTAATGCAAATATTTATCAGTCCGGCGTCGGTCACTAAAAGATACTGACTGCTCGTTTATACTATAAAAATATATGTAAAATAGTAGGCACAGTGTTCATTTAATAACTAATAATTTCGATTAACTAAAGCATGTAAGACATGTGATGTCTGAACGACATGGAATCTGCTTACTATATTCGGTCTATATTATACTCGGTCCCGCCGATAAGTTTATAATTAAAAATGGAGTGAACTTATATCGTGATAACGTTTATATAGGTAGTATTAGAAAACGTGTGTCATATACGCTTAACTTGGAGATTCTGAGTAATGCTTGTTTGAAATTTGGCAGGTATTTTACAAACCACTACATAATTATGTCACACAATCCCGACGAATAAACGTGTCGCACCGCATAGCTGCACAGATATATAAGCACTCTCTGTGTTAATCGGAACAAGTAATTAATCTTCGGTTTTAGTAACTCGTGACAGACTGTCAGCTCAGAGCATCGCCAAATAACCGTAAAGTAATTTTATTATAACGCTTTCATGTACCTCCTCGAGTTATCATAACGAATGAAACCGAATACATTAAAACCCATCAACAGCTGTAGGTGGGAACATACACACATACGCTCGAAAAACATTGCCTCCCTCTGACACAGTCAGGTAGAAATAGATTAGATACCAAAAACAAAGTTCCCCAGTGGACTTACCGGGACTCTCGTAAAACAATCACAGGGATGAAGCGTGCTGGAAGTTGGTCCAACTTGAGAGCTATCCGTGACAACATTATGCAGATGACAGACTGGAGATTACAGCGGGCGTGTCGCAGCTCGGGCGGACTTACAAACATCCGATATGTGATAAGACAATCCCACGCCTCTTGCAGTTCGTGTTTCATTAAGATTGTTCGTACACACGTGGTTCCTATCGTGCATCGCATTTAGTTATCATGCTACTATTTGCAGTCTTCCGTATGTGTTGTGTTGTGTGTATGCAATGTTATGTATGACCTCATATCTCCAGACTAGCTGAGCGGATTTATATAATTGAGGTATCGTCAGATTCGCTTTGGTAGCCCTAGGGTTAAGTGTAAATACGCTGTATAGATCAGGGACGTTAGAAAGATCAAAGATGGCAGCTATGCGAGGCCGCGTCAACAACTCACAATTTTCTCTTTAGAATACCACAATATCAATTTATTTTTAATTATGTAACATTTTCAAAAGAAGCGTTTCTATTTTTTTCAAAGTTTTTTATAGTATTACGAAGGGGGACAGCAGTTATAGAATTTATGTGAATACCGACGCCTATATTTACCGACGCACTTTATGTGAAGACCGCAGCCGTCCTCGGTATTTCCGGACCGATACAACTTAGGGGTCTTCAAGTAAAAAGTTTACTCTTCTCTGAAAGACCGGTGTTAGTATTATTTGTGGGTGTTGGCCATCACTTCAGTGAAACGATTACTCGTTACCTTCTTTATTATAAAAAAAAATCGTCATAAAACTATGTGTGTCAGGGCCGACACGCGGCTGGAGTTTACTCCTTCATAAGGAACGTGTTTGTGACGTGGCAGGTGCACGATTTGCACGTATGTGACGTAAGTGATATCGCGCCATCGTTGCCTGATTACTGTTCTCTATTCGTCACAGACAGCGCTCTAGCCTCCTGCTCGTGTGTCTCCCTGCGCCGCTCCGATTGTACAATAAACTACATCAATGTACAATAAAGTACATCAATGTACAATAAACTACATCAATGTACTTTACCACGAAAATATAAAAAGGTTCTTGAAATAGATTTTACGCGGAGCACTGCCTATTATTTTACATGATTTATGATATTGAAAGCTTTAAATTATTTTTATCAAACCCTGGTAGAAGAATAATTATAAGACACCCTGAAATAATATAAAAAGTGTGAGGATAGGAACACTAAGCTTTCACGTTCTTTACATTCATCTAAGAGATAATGTCAAGCTGCATTGTAGCTGAACAGGACCCGCACGACCGGGGAGCGCCCCGCGCTTACATGGCAGTGCCTTAAAATGACAAATTTAGTGTCCCGTTTCGTGCGGCTTGTGAGAAGCCCATTACAGCGCAGTAGGAGAAGTGTGCAACGCATCCGCATAGGAATGATGCGGATGCCCGTGATGGTCGGTAGTCGTTAATAGGTTCTGTTGTCTCGTTTGCCTCCTCATGAGTTAAAACCCCCAATCAATACTACCATTTTAACATCATCAGTCGCTGGTCCTAATCAAAGAAAATACAATAAAAAGAAACGGCATTTGTTCGCTCTGACACGGAGCAGGAGTTTGCTCCTTAATAACATATGTGATTCCCTGTTGTTTAATACGACATTATTAGTCATATTCTTTTCCATTTTTCTTCTTTAGTGCTCAACTGCAACTGAACTCGATTTGGTTGCGGCGTCAATATCAACTTCACTAACAGCACTAGTTCTCGTTTGAGTGTAAGCGTGTATGAGTGAGAAATCACAACACCAATGTATTTACGAGGGGCGCTACTGCGCTCGGCGCGCGGAGATGTCCCCGCGCGACAATTAAATTCCTCCTTCACATCTCGATTTATTTCGCATTTCTATGTAGATTGGAGTGTTGCTTTTCGCGCGGGTGTTCTCAGATGATGTATTGTTAACTATAGCAGAGCATCTTGGGGCGAAATGAAATAAAATATATTACGTGCGAGTAAATGCGTGTAATGTTAAGTCTCCGAACGTAGCGATTGCTGAATCATTGAGCGGTTTCAATTGAATTGTCGATCCGATAAACGCGGCCTACTTGAATTCGATGTACATGTAATATAAACTTCAGTCCCTTACTATTCTAATGCCAGAACGTTGAAGAAAGGCGTCTATTTCTCCAGAGCTTATAAAGCCACGGCGATAGTGACAGAATCGCCCGCTTTGGGAAGTTACATTTTAGAAGTGGGAGCCCAAATTACTAGGTTTATGGGCTAAGCACGGCTCCTTCTGCCTCATAGGGTACTCTTGCTGTCATGTTAGTCAGTACCATATACCCAAATGGGGCCCCCCCATGTCCCCATGATGTGGGTATATGGTGGTAAACTAGTTTGGCAATGACTTCAAACGTCTTGTTGAATTACCCTAATTCTGCTTAATTATAAGTTCTCATTAGCAGAATTTAATAGGTTTAATTCAGTTAATTAAAATAATCACTGTTGAGTTGATTTATTAACAAGAGTAATATTAGTGGGGCCTCGACATTCTGCAGCGAACAAGATGCTGCAGCGGAGTTGGGTCGGCACGAACGGGGAGGTACCTCTCGCTAACATAACACCGCTATAAAGTGATATCTTCAATGCGGTTTGTGAGTAGCCAGTGGCCCATCGGGGAGGGGAAAAGCAGTGCAACGCATAGGCATAGTAATTCTGTGGACGTTTATGGGCGTCGGTAGTCGTAAAAAGGCTCGAATTGTTGGTTTGCCCCTATTCTAGAACGAAAAGATAGTATGATCGCGCCTCGCCCTCTTGAGCCCGGAGGGTCGCGTCTTGTCCTTAGCAGCTAATCGCCTCATCCGTCTTACTCGTAGGATAGACCGGGACGCTTAATCCGTAATTAATTGGCCGATGCTCCTGTAAGTAAGATGGATGTACAGGGCTACAAGAATGTTAATTCATGCTTTTTTGTTACTTTACAAAACAAAAATAAGGGACCATCTGGTGGTGAAGTTTGTGTAGTTGCAAAAGGAAGTCGGAAACAAGGACGACATTGTAATAGACTTTTCTTTTTAAAGCAAACGAGAAGTTGGATGGACGTCTATAAAATCCACAAGATTAATGGTCATGAAGACGTCGAGGGCGAAAATCCTTTACGCCATCTCCCTAATGAGAATCCTCTCAAACGAGATGAACCGTGAGATTTAGCTATCATTTTATGGTGATGTCCTATTAACGAAACTACGTTGTATATACGAGTACTAAGTTGTATTTGATATTTTTATCACATTCAGTGTTCTGTAAGACTCCTTCCGTAAGCAAGCGTAACAGTGATAATAGTTAATATGGATTCTCAATAAGCACCCTAATGTTAATGTTAATGTAGTGTTGATGTGAGTCTACTAACAACATTATATATAACACAATGAAGAGGGGAGGAGTATTGAATAGGATCTCTTACAGGCAGGCGCCGGGGCCATTTGACCTCCGGGTGCCTGGGGTATCGGGACCCTCTGTGGCTGCGGGGGTTCGGAAGCCTTGTCTCCGAAGGGGGGGCGCGGCATTTAGCGGGCGCAACCGCGCGTTGGTGATGAGTGGGGGCGGGAAGGCTTCCCCTTCCCTCCCCCACTCATCACCAGGGATGAAATGATCCTGCTACGGGATCCTGGTGTATTCGCGCCTCTCAGGCTTTTTGTCCCCTCAGTAGACGCTTAGGAATACCCCTGGGCTTGGGTATCCTCCTCTTGTAGAATTGCGGGACACCCTCTGTGATTGGTGGTGTGGCTACCTGCGCGCATGGCGAGCGCGCTGGGGGCTCGGTGCGGGCTGTGTCTCGGAGACAGCGAGTCGCGCCGCGGTCGCCCAGGCACTGCAAGCGCCGTGAGCACTCGTGGCGGCTGCGGGGCCGCGTCCAGGTGCAGACCCTTGAAGCTGTAGAGCGAGCTGACGTTATGTATCTGAGGTGACAGACGTCCTGATGTACCAAGTTTTTAAAAGTACCCGGAGAATTATAATTTTAGTTGTTCCGATTAATGCAAACAGTACTTATTATATCTTGCTGTCTTGAGGTGTTGTGTTTACTTTTTGATTTGATTATGTTCACCACTGGATCCCAAGCAGAGGGAAGAACCCAGCCATCTTCTCTATTGAAGTTTGGATGTTCTTTCATTACCTTAGCCTCACGGATCATCCTTGGAAGGAATCGGTGTTCCTTAATGAGGATTTGCGATTTAACAAATCTAATGTAATGGCAGGGGCCAACTTCAACATGCGGCTATTTATTTATTCGACATTGCATATCATGCATGTTCTTTAACGCGAGTTTTTATAGATCTTTTAGTTTGCCCTATATAGGAGAGTCCACAGTCACAATCAAATTTGTACAGTCCTGCATCTTGAAGAGGGATATGACATTTCACTGATGGTAAGAACTGACTATCTTCTTTGGCGGCTTAAAATAAGTTTTTATTGAAGCTCGCTTGAGAATATAGCCAATTTTATCAGTCACCCCTTTCAAATATGGTAATATATCAGGTAAGCGCCCGACAGTGGCTGGTTTCACTCGGCTTCTGTGCAGCAGACGGGGAACCCGAAGCTTGTTGTCTCGCAGAACTCGCTTGACATGTTGAAGTTCGGTATCCATGTGTTGCTTGTCACAGATGCCTCGAGCTCTCTGAAACCAAGATTTACCCACGGTAGACAACTGTGTTGGACGGTGATGAGAATTGCCGTTTAGATACCGATCAGTATGGGTATGTTTTCTATACACCGTATGACTGAATGTGTTGTTGGGATTACGGATGATCAGAATATCTAAGAAAGCTTAAGAATTACTTGCCTCTAGCTCCATTGTAAATTGTATTTTGGAATTTGCACTGTTTAGATGGTTAAGGAATATGGTTACTTTATCCTTAGGTAAAATTGTGAACGTATCATCAACATACCTCTTGTAGAACCTTGGATAGATGGAAGATATCTGCGACTACAGGTGATACTGGCAAACCCATCGCTACTCAGTCTACTTGTTTGTAGAATTGATGATTCCACATCATGTAGCCAGACGTGAGGTAATGTTTTAACAGCTCAACATGTTCCAGTGGTAGGTTATTATCCTTCAGCTTTCCTGTTACCACTGATATGCATGTAAATAGGGATTGTACATCAAAACTGACCATAACTTCATAGTCATAGAGATGTAGTTGTTGTATCTTTTCGACAAAGTGGTATGAATCGCTTGTAAATGATTTAGTGAGTCCACGAAGTGGTGATAGGACTTTCGCCACATGTTGCGCCCGTTTATAAGTTGGCGAGTCAATTTGGCTGACTATTGACGTACAGCCGGTACAGTTACAGTTTCGGCGGTTCTGCACACGAAGGGATGAGGTTTTTAACGTCCAGACTCAATGAATCGGAGTGTCTTTTAATGAGATCACTGGTCCTTTTTACAATGCTGTTACTTGGATCGGTTTTGACATTTTTTATAAGTGAACTCATCCGATAAAAGGCGTTCAATTTTGTTATTGTAGTCTGTCGTATTCATTATTACGGTGGCATTACCTTTATCCACGCGAAGAATCTTTATATCCTGTATTTTGCGTAAGTTTTGCAACGCTTTGTATTGTTCGAAAGGAATATTCAATTTTGGCTCGGAGGATAAACCGCAAACTCACCTCCTAGGGACCTCACTAGGGAACACCGATTCCTTCCAATGTTGATCCGTGAGGCTATTGCAATTAAAAAACATCCAAATTTTCACAGAGAAGATGACTGGGTTCTTCCCTCTGCTTGGGATCCAGTGGTGAACATAATCAAATCAAAAACTAAACTGTTTGTGTTAATCAGAACAAACAAAATTATAATTCTTCGGGTACTTTTAAAAACTTGGTACATCAGGACATCTGTCATCTCAGTCCACCTGTGGTTGCTGTAAAGCTTCTGAAACGTTGGGCTACATAAATAATTTAATATACCGCGATAAAATCTGTAAGAGTAGTTTTATTATAATGTCTAACATTCGCGTAAACTTAAAACATCAATATTATATATCTCCTTGCTCTCAGGAGCCAAGGGCGGTATGACATGTAACACATTATATGACACATTAACGGTGGTGCCACCGTTTCAGGTTTTTTTCTGAGTAAGTCAGCAGCCACATCCTTTTTGTGTAGCTCCTTTGGGATCACCTTTATTACAAACCTTAAGAGGCGTTCATCCTTCAAGGCGTATGTGTGATACGTAATACTTCTACCGCGTAGGACAGCGGTCGAGCGGCGGTACTCGCTGAAATGTAACTGATTCGCTGGTCAATTAACTTTACGATATTTATCTACGCATTATTCCAACTAACAGTGGTGATCATTTCTCCCTCTGGACTGATGGCTGGACCTCCTTGGTCTCGAGGGTCACCCTCTGGGGGACTGTGCAGCCGATGGAAATTGAATCGCAAATCTAGCATTTGTTATGTGAGAAGTTATCGGGGTTTGAAAATTAGCCAGCTTTTGTACTACAGATATCTAACCTCCTCATTCAACTAATCGTAAACTTCAATCAGTTTAAATTGTCGGAGTCTTCTGGTGACTATTGAGATTGATAATCCTAGCAAACCACTTTTCTTTCTTTATCACATGATGACGCTGCAAAGGGACAAATTTGCTGTCGCAATTAATGCAGTAATGAGTCTCCGGTGGCCCTTTGGAGCGGAGAGAGGGAAGGAGCGTTGAGTCATAAAAAGATTCCAATTTCTCGTAAGCCCCATAAAGAAAAGCTTCACAACGGTACTGATGTAGGCCAGAGGTACCTCACCGGTCATGCCGGTGCGGCGTATGTTGTAACAAATTAACGACACTCGTTCTAAAGATGGTTTAATTATCGTCTTAAAATTCATAATTTTGTCTTAAATTTCATAATTTTGTTGCATAATTTATAGTTAAGAGCGGAGAGCGCGAGATAATAAAGGAGACGCGACAGCCGCTGAGTACGGCCTGCAGCAGCGCGCAGCGCACAGCGTCTCAACCAAGAACCTAATTCACAGAGTCATGTCTTGCAGCCAAGTAATTGTATTAAATGTTAGAGACAAATCAAGGAAAAATATTCATAAATATAACCGACTATCTAAGCCCCGCGGTTTTATCTGCGTAATATCGATAACAAGATGGCCATTTATGTGTTACGGGAAAAAAGAATTTAAAGATACACATACAAGACTATTATGTGTATCTGTTCATGTATTTTTACATTTAAATTAAAATTATTAGCAGAATTATGACCAAGTCGCTGTTTCCCCGAACGCGCTAATCTCTGCAACTACAGATCCTAGATGAAAAAAAAAACATTCTTGTGTTGAATAATCTATTTATCGAGGAAGGCTGTAGGTTACACACCATGACGCTACTGATAGGACCGGATCGGTCCTGCTATATAAATATATAAATATAGAATTCCTATGAATAATAGTGATACAATTACGAGGTCACAGTGTATGTGCCATTATATAATATATATATATGTATATGTATATGTGTATGTGTGCGTGCGTGTGTGTGCGTGTGTGTGCGTGTGTGTGTGTGTGTGTGTGTGTGTGTGTGTGTGTGTGTGTGCTGTGGTGGTAGTGTTTTAGGACCGTTGCTATTTCTCACATATTTTCCAAAGAGTAAGTACTACACATGACCTGATTTTATTTGCAGATGACAGCGCACTAAGTATAACAGGCAAAAATAAGAATGCAATCGGAGATGAAATTAACTCTATAATGGTAAAAATTAACTGGTTGACATCAAATAATTTGGTAATATATTTAAATAAAACCAATTTCATAAATTTTAGAGCTCATCGGAACCAGTTATTATCTCCTTACATAAACTATATGGAATCTGCTATAAATAAAATTCATAGTACAAAATTATTTGGAATTCATATTGACGAATGTTTAACGTGGGAAACTCATGCCGATAGCGTATGTTCAAAGTTAAATAGCTATTCGTATGCACTATATATGCTAGCCAAGGTGGTGAACCGTAATGCAGTGCTGGTAGCGTATAATTCTTCCGTCACCTCTACATTACGCTATGGAATTATCTTTTGGGGAAATTCGTCTTATATCGGATAGGATTTCTATCGCCATGTCGTATAAAACGACGTATAAGAGCTATATTCCATATGAAACCCACCGATATATGTGACCCACCCTTTGAAAATTTAAAGATTCTGACGCTCCCTTGCCTCTATATCTATGAAGTTGTCTTGTTCATTAAGACCAATACTGATATATTCACTGTCTCAAATAAGAATAGCAAGAAGAATAAAATAAAAGAAAGAAATACAAATAAAATTTATTTCACCCAATATTCTACAGCACAACTTAATAAAAGTATTTTTGTCATGGCCCCAGGAATCTATAATAAATTACCACGTGAGTTAGCAGACAGGTCACTATCAATTTCTCGATTAAAATCTAAATTATCGGATATTCTTTAAAAAATGCTATTGTTCCACGAATGAGTTCTTTTCAGAGAAATTATGAGACTAACAACTATATTAACTAATTAAACAAATATTATTAAATGTTATAATTTGAATTGTAATGAATTTTGTTTACCAATTAATTTATAAAGGACCTATGATTTGTTATTAAGTGTAGGTACCTACTTTAAAATATATACATAATCAATAGTTACTATTATATTATTAGTGCTATTATTTTAAATTATTATTATATTACAATATTTGCTGACATTATGGACATTGACATTATCGACACCTAACTTTTAATATGATTGTTATGCTTGCATCTACTTCCTAATCCTGTATTAAAAATGTGCATAATGCTTTGTTACTTGTAAAATACTACTGGACGGTGCTGTTTTTAATACACACCTAACATTATAATATTTGCACGCCTCATTAAAGGCAAAACATTGGTCAGTTACATATTGTTCACCTCTATCTGTTGTTATGAACATGTTTTGAGCAAATAAATGATTTGATTTGATTTGTGTAAATTATATTTAAAGGCCAACATCGACAGTAATTTGAAATGTAGAGGAAGTTTATTGTAAGTTTAACCCAAATCCTGTTGATACCCTTAGAAATTATATCAGTAAAAAAAGGAAACATATAGGCATAACATTCGCCAAGACATGATAAACACAGGAGCATCACAAACGAGGGTACACCCTTGTTGAGGTTGTGTTGTTGTACTTCTGGTGCCATAGTTAAATCATACATCAGCTCCATTTCGTAATAATTTTTCGTCATCAATTTATACATATGTGTTATCCGATTACCGGGAAATAGATCAAATTTAACTCGTAAGATTTGATTACGTACCCTCAGCTACCTTATGTCTCTGGCGTAGCCAAATTGTACAAATCACCATAATAACATTACGGCTAGCCGTTTTAGGAAACGGCCGTTTGGTTTCGTGGCAGGCCAACAATTAGCGTGATTGTCATCGCAAGATATTGTTAACTATGGCGGCTGACGTTTAGCCAAATTGATTATCTTGATCCTGATTTTAGGCAGTGATACTGATCGGTACAGCTACAAAATTAGGCCTAGTGTTTTGAGTGCAAATAGAAAAATTAACCTAACCACTCCGAACACATTTTGCGGCAGGATTTCACTCCGCCGTATTAAATACGGCTAATCGTTGGCCCGCCACAAAACAAAACATCTCTATTTTTGAATATGGCTAGCCATAATGTAATATGATGATTTAAATAATCCGACTGCAAATTCTCCATCATCAGATCAACAACATATCATAACAATCTTGCACTGTCGTCTAATTTGCACATGTAATGTTAGTTTAATCTGTAGAAGACGATAGAAAACAATAAAAATGAAGTTCCAATCTTTGTAGCTTCTGCTGTGTGTGCAAACATAGCAGTGAATATTTGACAACTACTCAGAGTAATATATAAGAAAATCACTACATAACATCATACAAATATAGGGACTAAAAAGGGAGAACATTATTCAAGATAAAATGAAATCAATTCACACCCACCAAATTTCAAGGGGGAGGAGTCGATGGAATTAACAGGAAAAAATCGAAAGAAAAATGTAGGTCTTAGGAAAGATGACGGTCGAAAAAAAGTTTATTAATCAAGGGAAATTTACTGCGAAGCCCTCGAGGTCTGAGACGCCGCACTTCACGTAGGGACGGAATGAATCTACTGTCTATCTAATCTGACGGTATACTCACCCTGTTCTATGGTATCGTAATAAAGAGCCACTTTGAAAATGATTCCCTATTTGCTTAAGTAACGTAAATCCACGTAACGATACTTGTGAATAAATCGTATTTATTAACCGTAAGCTGCAGTAAGTATTAGCATTAAGAATAAAGAGTACGACATATTATTTACTAGCGGTTATATTACAATAAATTAGTTGTGTGGATCTTCATTAAAATTTTAACACACAAAAATAATTTGATGACAGACAATAAGGGAGGATGAGTGTCAACGTTAGGCCAGAGGTGGCGAGTTCGAATCCCGCCAGGCCAAGGATGTTCATCTATCTATATATCTTATAAATATCTTAAATACGGAAAAAACTTAAATATATTTCCGTTGTGTTTATTATAACACGGTGCATTATTGTTATTGTAAAACAAGCTTCCCACCGCGACTGCACATGGGTTTTATGAAAGGAAATATGTTGCTTCGTCGTAGTCAGTTAAAACTTATTTTGTAGGAAATTGAGGGTTCACATCTATCTTTATTCTAAAATTCACAAAAATCTGGAATTTCATCATTTCATCTCGCATTTACTAATAATTCCACAAAGTTTTTATCGCATTTGGTCAGGGGCCCTGGAACTATTAGGAATTAGGTGACAGCCGTCACCATCATATAAGGATTGCCCCACACTATAGGACAACAAAATCTTGGGATAGTGCAACGGAACGAAGTTTCCATCCGAGGAGGACTCGTCGACGCCGCCGGGAGTCGCCTCCGCCTCCGTTTCGACTGCTGTGTCTGCAGGGGACGTCGAGCCTGCCTTCTCCAGCGGATCGGTTGACGTGACGTGATATTGCAGCTTCGCCGCCGCTCTGGAGAGCCCCAAGAAGGTAACCCCTAGGAGCGTCCCTACCCC
>JAFELO010000062.1:130205-156453 GCA_017140195.1 Eumaeus atala | reverse complement strand
TTAGTAGTAGAACTTAACAATCATACTAACATCGTAACCGCCCAAGTTGCAATGCATGCAAATGTTGCGTGTTAAATTAGCCCGCGAAACAAAGAATAAACTAGATACAAAGTTTAATCGCGCATGTTCCAACAAAATACAAAATAAAAAGTGTAATTTCAGCAAACAATTCAAATATATAGCGCAGATTATTGTCGGACGATGCGAGGCCGCGGCTGGGCTCTGCTGTTGTGCACGCATGTTGTATTGATGGGTGTTGATGCCAATGCAAATACTGCAATTGATTCAGGTTTTATTTGGAAGGATAAATTAAAATTGTTTATTTCAAATATAGCCACGGAAGAGATAATGCCATTCTGCATAGGATGTGGTAGTGTCATGCATGATGTGCAATCATGGCATCCTGTGCAACGGAATTTGGCCGACACGAACGGGCAGGTACATCTAGCTCACATAATACCGCCATAAAGCGACATCTTCAGTGCCGCGTATCGTGCGGTGTGTGAGTAGGCGGTGGCCCATTGGAGGGGGGGGGGAAGGGAGGGCATCGCATTGACATAGTAATAATGTGAATATTCGTGGGCGTCGGTAGTCGTAAAAAGGCGCCGATTTCTCGTTTGCCTCCCAGTAAAAAAATACATTGTGAGAGCTTTATCTGTCGTCACATGATTTCGGAGCTTCATTACTGGCTGAGCCGACACTCGACAGGCGTGCTCTTATCACAATAGTAGACGCATTGTGGTTATATAGAGCAGAAATGTCAAATAGCATATTTGACATTTCCGCTTTATTATTCGCTGTAAACACAAAAATAAAATATTATGTTCAGTCTCCGTCCGCCGGTGTTCTGGAACCAGGCGTAGGTATAAGCGCAATAAATTTGGTGTGTATCATAATTTATATTATCGTTTACGTCGATTTGATGGAAAATAGATAGATTTATTAGAAGAACATTAAAAATGTTCGGCCCATAACCTTGAACTATATGGTATTTTGGCTCACTTAAATCTGGAATAATAACCTCATAACTTACAAGTTTTACTTTTCCAGATTCAGCGTCATTTAAACGATATTCTATGATACGATATGAGCTTAGTTAGCACCTTCGCTTTACTGAATACAATAGTGTGCCACCTGTCAGAGTTGACTCAAAGTGTAATGTACGATAGCAGTGAAAGTGGAGAAGTTTCCAGACAAGGGAGACAGGACTTGAAGTGTACAGTGATGTACACATAGTCATCTGATATTGACCGCCTCGTAGTACAGGAGCTTGTCTGGTCAACCACAGCTCAGGACGTGAGGCGGCTCGCGTGGACGCGAAACAGTTCGCGTGGACGCGAGACAGCCCGCGAGGATGTGAGAACAGCTCGCGAGGACGCGAGACAGCTCACCAGGACGTGAGACAGCTCGCAAGGACGTGAGACAGCTCACGAGGACGCGAGACAGCTCACGAGGACGTGAGACAGCCCGCTAGGACGTGAGACAGCCCGCGAGGACGCGAGACAGCTCGCGGGGACGTGAGACAGCCCGCTAGGACGTGAGACAGCCCGCGACGACGCGAGACAGCTCGCGAGGACGCGAGACAGCTCGCGAGGACACGAGTTCTATAGTCCCAGCTCTCTGTGTGTATAAGTGGGCAGCGTAACGGCCCTCTGTACCAGAGAGCACGTTAAGCACTGTCGGACAGCAATTTCACTGAAATATGGTATTAAAGTAATAGAGAGTGCATTGTGTCCGTGTACATACTGTGCACTACAATATGTCCGGCGCAGTTGGCTAGTCTCCGACAGCCACTGTAAGTGAGGTCGAGCTTGTAGGAAGAGGTAGTGTCATGCATAGTGCATGACACTACATCCTCCTGTGCAACGGAATTGGGCCGTCACGACCGCGGAGGTACCTCTCCCTTACATAATACCGCCGCAAAAACACAGCTTCAGTATTGCGTTTCGTGCGGTTTGTGAGTAACCGGTGGCCCATTGTGGAGGCGACTGAGGGCAACGCATCGGTATAGCAATTATGTTGACGTCGAGGGGCGGCGGCAGTCATAGAAAGGCTCCGATTGCTCGATTGCCCCCCTATTCTTTAAAAGAGGACGCTAATATATTTTATTGCCACATTGTATCCAGACCTTTCATTCGCATGGCACCGCCGCAATGCATTGGAAGGGGACAGGATGGCAAGACGTATGTATAACCATCATGTGGATGTTTATGTGCATAGACAGTCTTCAAATAGCTGCCTGAACCTTTGTTTGACTCAGTATACTACTACTTGCAGGGGCAAATGAGAATTGGATAAAGAATAATTGGACAGTTTATTACTCTCCCGTACAAACTTTTTACGTGTCATTTAAATTGTGAGTCAAAAAGATATAAACACTTTTGTAATTATTTGAACCAGATCCGCTAACGAGACTCCGGATCCGTGGGGCCGCCACATCCACCCGCGGGGTCTGCCGGTGTCATTTCCATTTTATTTAGGAAACAATTTTTGGACCAAAGTATTATTATGTCATTAACATAATTATAATGTCGTTATTACCGAAATCCGGGACATTGAAGCACTCACTCAAACAAGTCCAGTGGAAACGAAGTAGTGACAGATTTTTTTTTTGAAATTATCACAAATTGTAACTTTTATACATTTAAAGCACACGTGCAGGCGGAGACTTTTAGTGAGTACCGACACCTACTAGCATGCTATATTATACAATATATATATACATATATATATATATACAGATGTGGCTACACACAACTAAACGCGACATAGCTGTCGCTATACAACGGTATCATGTGAGTGATTTGCACCTCCCCGGTCGTACCGGCATAATGCAGTTATAATGTGGCATGGCACTACCTCGTACGTAACGTTAAGTACTTAGTTAAGTAAAGTAATCGAACTAATTTCTATAGCTCAGAAAAACTTCAGATACATTTTTCTGTTTACTTAGAAAAAAACATTAATTTCGCTTATTATTTCAAAAATAGGAAAAAGTGGGATATGTATTTCAGTATTTGCATTTCTCTGAATCGAGACTAGAGACACAAATATATAGAGGAAACTTTACTACGTAATCTCATACACGTGAAAACGTGATTCGTCACATAGTCTCGGGAAGTTAACCAGAATATTGTAATTAATTAATTGAAACAAGTCGGTTTATAAACAATGAAAGTAAACAGTGGACTTCGACTAGTGCGCGCAACATCAATAAGTATACAATATGCATGTATGTATTGTAATGGTATTCTATGCACAAGGGTGCACACATCTTTCTTCGACGTAGGGAAACGCATTCACGCGGCTTCTCCACCCCACCTCGATGGCTAGTCAGCCACTAAGGGATCAACTCCAGCTCCTCAGATGCGGTTGCCCCGCACTACAACCCCACCGACTTTGGGACGGTGCAATGAGGTGAAGTTCCCATCCTCGCCCCTTGCCCCGTGCGCAAAAGAGCTCCTCTTGTCGCGCTTTGGTCGCCTCTTCCTATAAGGGGTGTACTGAGAGCAATTCCTCCTCCTGATATTTAGCTTTATAGATCTTCTTTTAAGAGGGGAGCAAAGATCCCCGTCGGTTCCATTGGCTTCACCTGGGTTCACCCCAGGCAAAAACCTGACTTGTGTAACAATAAACTTAAAAAGATATGGGTTTGGATGTAATTTATATACATAGATAAAATGTAAACCAGTTGCTTTTACGAGAAATAAAATAAACAAAAATAGAAATTTTCGCTTTTGTAATATTAGCAGCATCTCGAGATCATTGCCGTATAAAAGTTAGACCAGAAATTACGATGAAAAAACTTGTAATATTACAAATTGAAGGTCAAAAGTTATTTGTGCTAATAGGACGCTGAAAGAATAAGATTCATAAAATAAATTAATCTCAAATTGAGTTTTATTGAGCGCAAAATTTGATAGGAACAGTTGGGGCTGGAGAGGCGTAATTAGACGGGACGCAGAATAAATGTTTCCGCTTTTTATACGACGGGCCAACGCGCGTCGCCCGGCTCATTGAGAACATCGCTCGGTGCCTGTACTCCAGGGAGCTCTTCATCATCATCATTTATTACTCTCGTATTTATTACGGTGAGAGAGTACGCCGAGATGTTTATGCCGACGGGCGTTGCGGGTTCGAATACCGTTCAGGTCATAGATATTTAGCTTTGTATACACTTCTGAGTGTGTCACCAGTCTATTGCCAATTCAGGTGGCAGATGTTCAGGGGCGGCTGAGGTTCTGGAGCGGAGGCTGCGCTTAGGAAAACGAAGTGTTGATCGACCGTTCACTAAGTGGGAAGACGATCTCCATGCTTTAGCTGGTTCGGGATGGATGCGACTAGCAGGAGATCGGCCACCTTGGCGTTCATTAAAAGAGGCCCACGTCCAGCAGTGGCCCGATAAGGGCTGATAATGATGATGATACGCATAAGAACTCATCCATGTTCGAAAATTGTAAAAGTTTTCAGTTTATCTAACACGCCAAAATGTGATATTTCACAAGAAACAATAAGCCATCCAAAGCAAACGACAAAATTTGAAATAAAGGAAGTTGCCTTCCGAACAAATAACATTTGGATTTCAGATTGCGCACCAAGCCACGGACAATTGTCCTTATAATACTCGTTCTGGAATCTCCAGTTCCATATATCTGTTATAAAAAAAGCTCCGTGAGACGTATCAAATCGGCGTAGCTTAGAGCGAATATTGTCAATATTTTTTGTTCTCGTGGTAACGAAGTGTGGCACGTCTTACTAAATGATTCCCCCGCTTATATATCTTACGCAGAGAAAATTGCGAGCGACAGCAACTTAATAAATAAATGCATAAATAATACGCAACTGAACTTTTAAATGTTTTTCTTAATATATCTACTCGTAACTAACATTGATATCATATTAAATAACCGTTGACGTCTAACTTTACTAATACTTTATGCCGGGGATCAAAGAGGCGTCGTCCGCAAACAAGTGGCTATTCATCAAACAAGGGACAGGTCATTATTATTCTTATAACAAATGTTATGTGAAAGTTATAAATAGGTAAGTTTGCATATTATGTTATATTTGATAATATTCTTTCACACAATAAGAAATGAATGGATTTTATTGTAATCCGAATAAATGTAGATAACAATCTGGAAAAACATAAAAATAAAATACTTTAAATTGCGTGAAAAAGTGACATGTTGTCTTTAGAAAACATTTTACGTATGTAAATCACTGCAAACAGTTGTAATAATATTTCCTTGCACTTGGGGATGCCCACTTGTTTCAATATTATACCTACGTCTCATGTGGTCGTATATGGTATTTTGGATTTGGTGCTGACTTTGTTCTCAGTCGTGATAATATCCCGGAGAAAATCACGTAACAGCTGCGGTTGCGGTGCAAAAAGGGGAAAAGCTGCCCCGTGTCGTGTGATGTTTGAGAGTTCAGTGGCCAGGAAGGATAGGAGGGCCGTCGCATTACAATTATGCGTTTGTTTATGGACTACAGTAATCAACTAAAGGAATCAAATGTTTATATTATTTTAAATTGCTATCTTGCAGTCCCTTTAAAAAGAACGTAGGTATGAAATATTGCATAACCAAAATCAGACGCTTCGACATGTCAAGTTTTGTATTTAGTAACAATTTAAAAAACGCGAAACAAATTGCGTTCCAACTCAATCTACTGCTTAATTGGATATTCTAAAATGTTTAAATTGTAGGCGCGGTTTACAGCAAGTCATTTATCCTTGTAAGTTAAGGGATTTGTTTTGTAATTGAAAAATCAGACTTTTTTTGCAGATCAGTGGTAGGCCAGAAATCGAAACTCGATCTCAATTAAAAAATCTAGACCATTCCATTTCGAATGTATACAAATTACCAGTGAATTAAACTCTTTTGTTAATAAAAATGAAATATCATGAAGGAGCAGCTGGAGCCTAGGAGTTATATTTTGTGTGCTCGACCATCATAAAAAACATAAACAGCCAGATAACTGATACGCAGGTGTATCATTCTTCCTTCCCTATGATGGGACACTGTGATCTCACAAACCGCACAAAAGTATCATAGTGTTGTCATGGGAGTGAGATGTACCTATCAGGTCGTACCAGCCCAAGTCGGCTACGATAATGCTAAGAGTAGCCCAGTCACTGGAGGTTGGTGTCGTCGCCAAAATTGAACCAGAAATCATTTCTAATATATATATATTTTNNNNCCGCTCTCTGGAACTACTTTGAAAAATGATATGAAAGTTAACTTAGATATTGAAAAGGAGCATAGACCGTTGTCTATTCGCTGTAATATACTGGCCCGCAGATTCGCAAATGGTTAGCATGTTGATGGGGTTGTCGCACTGGTGCAGCGTCTCCGCCATGTTCGCGGACTCTCATACCGATGGTTTTGCTGCCATCATGTGCAAGCGAAGCGCTTATATTTAGTTCCAACACCATCCTAAGGGCGTTGGTAGATAGATGGGACTCGGCGATGCTGGCCCGCTGGATACAGTTACGCGCGGTCACTACTAGTAGTACTAGTAGATTATCATCGTGGTTTCAACCAATAAGTAAAAATATTTGTTATTGTATTTTTTGATTATATCTGGGGGTAGTTGTATTTGCTAATTGTAACTAGCACTGGTGCTACCTTATACCTTATGTTAGTAACCATATATGGATCTCATAGTTATCCAAAATAAATAGATTTTATTATTATTTATTATTACCCTCCTTCTGATGCAGGCGGGCAATAATGCTATTCAACAAAGTGCAGGTTCATTAACGGTGAGGAGGAATGGCAAGAGGCAACAGAGATTTATTTTTTCCCAAGCGCTGTCAGGCGAAGACGGTTTAAGCAGCAAAGTCTAGTCTACGAACGAAAGCCAACCGTTCCCGTACTTGTTATACAAGGAGAAACAAAAAAACATCATTTAATCATCGACCACTATTGTACCAAAATATAAATATACCAAATGATCATATGATAAGCGTTACGCAGTCCTTTTAAAAGAAATATAGAAGCACAATGAATAATCTTTAGCGAACCAAATAATAGAGCAAGCTGAGCGCTCCAAAACTGACCATTAATCAAAATTCCGCGGATTAAGGTCGGTACTAGATGAAGTGTATATCATATCAGGCCCGAAACCTTCGTTTTTACAAAGAATGAATCTTTTGTTTGTTACAATGTTGCTCAATTGTAAAAAAAAAATCATCCGTAAACTATTTTTTTCTGTAACCACCACCACGTCCCGCTTTGACCACATTTTTCGTACGAACACCGCCGTTCGCCGTTGAATTAACGGCCAGACCTTTCTCTGTCACAAACAGAAGTCTCATTGTACCTATTAAAAGCCCGGTACACAAATATTTGACTAATGACAATTTTCACTTTTAATCGATACAATATTTATGGCCAGACTAAGTATATTGTGTATACCTCTGGCTTGGTGAATATTTATGGGTGGCGGTAGTCACCCGTTCGTTTGCCGATCTTATCCTATTTAGACTAATGTTGAAATACATGAATGAATGACATGAACAGAAGAGATAAAGGATGTCTTTGGCCGACGTACTTTTACTAGGAAATAACATTTTCATCGTAGACTGTTCCAGTATAATAAAAATAGCCAGATTGTGTAAGCTGTTTGCACTTTTATAACCATAGATGTTCAAACAAACAGCCAGCATTTTGGTAACTCATAAACATCCATCATCTGCATAATTGCTATGAAGATGTGTTGTCCTCCATTCTTCCACCTACCAAAATGAGCTACCACAAACGCACAAACTGTAGGAAACGCGACAGCATAGCTACTAGTTTGCGTTGTTATATTGGTATGTGATCGGGCTGATCGCGGCGGACCATTTAGACTGCAAGAAAAACATTTTTTACAAAAGATAAGCTACACCGAGGAAGGAAGATGCCGGTCCTGAAAATCTTAAATATTTTCGCAAAAATGAAGAAATATAAGACTCGAGTGTAACAAAAGGGAGCCATATATTAGTCTAACATGAGCGCCGGCGCTAACCCGACCGAGCTTAGCTGTAGATTGATATCCCGTGCAAAGGCTTTCAGACTCTTATTACTTAGTGGCCTCTGGCGCACGCTGTACACAGACAGAACCGATTTACTTTCTACCGTCCGAGTAATTGTCTCTTCTACTAAAAACCCCGGAACGACGCCGGTGCAGACCGTGGTTGCTGAGTGCGCGGGTGCCTACGAGTGTGAAATAATACATGTCATACATCCTTGGAAGGAATTGGTGTTCTTTGGAGATGATTTGCGCTTTATCAAATGTAAAATAATGGCGGGGGCTAGTTTCAATATAACCGCAGACAGATTTTACTATGCGATGGTTTAATTATAGCCACGATGTGTTCTGCAAGAGAAATTTTAATTGATTTTGTTTTTGTTGGTCCTGTAGACGTGAGTCTGTGTTGAAGAGGGATATGACTGTTCACTGGTGGTAATTTGTACTAGGCCAGCAGGGACTGTAACACAGTTGTAATTTGTACTAGGCCAGCAGGGACTGTGACACAGTTGTAATTTGTACTAGGCCAGCAGGGACTGTAACACAGTTGTAATTTGTACTAAGCCAGCAGGGGCTGTAACACAGTTGTAATTTGTACTAGGCCAGCAGGGACTGTAACACAGTTGTAACTTAAGAGCGAGAGGTGCCATGCTGCGTGGCAGCCGAGTTCGTGGATCGGTTTCTGAGAAGTTCCTATGACATTACTATCATTATTATATTAAGCCCTATACGTATCCCATTGTTGGGTAAAGGCCCCCACCACTTACCTCAGTCCAGGGCTTCATCGCATCACCTTGCAGCTATCCGTCGAGTTATGTTATAATGTGTAACATTTGTGTAAACTTAAGAAATCACTAGACTTGTCCCTTTTATAGAAGTCTATTGTCTTCGTTACAAAAAAAAAAAATATTCAAATGTTTACTAAGTTATTGGTAGATTATCAAACAATAGTTTTTTTTATATATTTCATTCCCAATTTATTCGTCCGGTCAACTACTTCCCACGGAAAGGGCAAACAAAAGTACCGCTAGTTATGAATCAGTTAGCTGATTGTGGTGGGTGATCCAACCCCGCACCTGGTCGCACGGACATTAAACCGTCACTCCTTTTATATCTCCGGTTTTTTATAGCACTGCGTAGTCTAAATCCGTAGATCAGTCCCATTTCGTGGTTTATTCTACCAGCTACTTACTTTTTTCTATGGTATAGGGGGACAAACGAGCAATCGGAGCCTTTCAACGACTACCGACACCCATGAACATCAACACAATTATGCCGATTAATTGCCCTCCTTTACACATCCCCCCAAGGGCCCGACATTGAAGGTGTCGCTTTACGGCGGTATTATGTGAGCGAGAGGTACATCCCGGGTCGTGACGGCCCAATTCCCTCGCATTAGAGGATGTAGTGTCATGCACTATACATGGCACTACCACCCCCCATGCAGAATGGCACTACCTCCTTCTAGCACGACTCAATCTATTCAATGATTACTGATTACTTTTTCAAGTCAAGTCGAGACAGAGTACCTGATGTCCCGCATCTTACAGAACTTACATCGCATCCCATTAAGTGAAATTACGATAATTTGTATGTTTCCCGCAGAGTCGTAATCACGTTACCACGCTAATTATAGTTAAGTTAATGTGGAAGCTCTCAGAATCGCGCAAACAAATTTTCTTATATTTGTGTAAGTGCGTCAATCTGCTACTTGCGGTTTTGAAAATAATTTATTTTTAATGACTCTATCCTTGAAAATATATTATTTTCAGAAAGGCATTTATGTTTAATGATTCTATCATTTTCATCAATAAAACATTCTTCATGTTCATTAGGAATGAAGGCTCAAACACATTTTCTCATGAAACATAATTTCCAATTCTTTAGTTTGCATCACCGGTTTCCTTGCTGGAATATGCTGGTATCATATGAGGATATCAGCACGTAAATAAGTGTGTTATAAGACCATAAATAGAGTTAAACATTGATACTTGAGCCAGGTCCGCGTATTTTACTGCAGGGTTGCACTGTAACATGCCTACGTCACTAATACCCTTTCTTTCTTGGACGCGGGGAAACGCATTTACGCGACTTCACCGGCCCTGGGTCCTGGGGCTTGCGGCACATTATGGTGTCGAATACCCACCAAATCCACGGCCAGAGCCAACCGTGCCGTCTTTATTAAAGTGCCCCGGAACAACAAATCATCAGGGCACCTCGACGGTTAGTCGCGCACCACAGAACAACCCCACTAACTATGGGACAGTGCAATCGGGTGAGGTTCCCTTCCACGCCACCTGTGCGCAAAGGCGCCGCCAACTTTTGCTGTTGTGTAAGAGGGCAACAAAGAACCGTCACCTCCTCGGTTCGATCGGTTTCACCCAAGGTGTCTCGGATCACCTCAGGCTTCTGAGTCCCACTGCCACGACAAGGCTTGAACCATGGTGGGGTGCGTGACTATTATCCGCCTCAGTCTGGACGAGTCTCAGTCAGTCTCCGAGTCAGTACGGCGCAGAGCTGACGAGGCCGATGTGCCGCACACGCTGCTCGATTAGTATATAAGGTTCACACAAATGTTTCTGTATCATCTATAAAAATAGCAAAAAAAGTTTATTTGTATGAGCCCCCTTGAATAAATTATTAATTATATATTATTATTTTAGAGGTAGTGCCACGCTGGCAGGAGGAAGTAGTGCATGACACTACATCCTCCTATGCAACGGAATTGAGCAGGTACCTTTCGCTCTCATAATACCACTGTAAAGTGACATCTTCAGTGTCGCTTTTCATGCGATTTGTGAGTAACCTGTGGTCCATAGGGGAAGTGAAAAGGAGTGCAGCGCATCGTTATTGTAATTATGCGAATGTTCATGGGCGTCGGTAGTCGTAAACAGGCTCCGATTGCTCGTCTGACCCCTATCCTATAAAACAATATAACATAGTTCACGGAATACAGCACGGTGTCAGGCAGACGGATAGCGGGGTCTCATTTTAACCCTTTGGGCTTGGAACCATAAAACCTCATTCTTTCACTTCGGATCAAATGCAATGTAGCAATGATGTTTCTCTTAAAAACTAGGAACCAAACTTCTTCACGCACACCTCGTTTCCATATTACGAGTATAAAGTTAAATGTTTGAAACTGTGCTACGTAAAAAATATTGCGTTGTTTGTATCGGTTTTATTACTGCAGTTAGTTTAACTTTTACTGTAGTGCTACTGCACAGAGTCAAATTATACGTGCAACATCTGTTGGGCTGGAGTTTCTAATTTGAATTTCAGCACAGAAACATGAAAATATTTTGTATAAAGTGAACGTTTTTATTATTTGATTAGACATTTTGTAACAATGTTCACATGCTTGTCAAAGTTATTAATTTTGTCTTTAATTGAGTAGCCTCGTGAAGATGAGATGCCCAACATTCATTTTATACAAATGCCTCTACTCGGGTAGGTAAGAGGGACAAAGTGACACGATGTCTTAGCGTCAGGCGCCATGCAATGTGTACAATTTGTACGAGGATGTGGTTTGGTAACGGGGCCGCATTCTGCGGGTATGCCATCGTGGCTTATGGGCTCAGGGGGGGGGGGGAATGTAGGTCTATTTAGGGCCTATGTGTTGTGTGGTGTGCTGTGACTGTTGGTGAGTGAGTGATTTGGGTGTGTTATGCATGTACATGTGTGACCACAGTCCCTATTCCGCTTGGTAGTCGCGCGTGCAGCGTCGCGTAGATGAGCATGCGGTCCATTATCTGCCCTATTGAACGTAGCGCTTAACAATCGAACCACAAACTCCTCTAACTCCACGTCGTTACGGACGTAGCGACCGGCTCCCGTGATTATCAGCAGAGATATGTTCCGCTGGGCTTGCAGGCGTTTCCGATGGTCCTGGGAGGTTAGCATGTACCATGTGGGGGCGGCGTAAGTGATGCGTGACCGGACTGAAGTATCGGCCACAGCAAAGCGCGGGCCTATCTCGCCTGCGCGTAGCGCGCGGTCGATACTCCATCCAAGGTACACAACTAGGGATTCCCAAGACACATCCTCTGAACTTTAACCGCCCCGGCATGGAGCGCCTCTTGGTGATATATAGCGCCGTCGTCTTATTCACGTTGACGGACATGCGCCACATGTCCAACCATTCCGGCAACCGGTCCAGCATGCGTCCAGTTGCGAGCTCCGGCTTTTGGGACGAGGTGACGTATGCACTGTCATCAGCGAACAGCGCGAGCATGACATCCGCCCCACCCTGTGTGGGGATGTCGTTGGTGTAGGCCACGTACAGACAAGGGGATAGGCAGCTGCCCTGTGGCACTCCGGCGCGTATGGTCTTCACCGAGGAGTGCACCGAGGAGTGTTCCACTACCGGAAGCTACCCAGAAGTTCCTACCTTCCAAGAATGATGCCACTAGTCTCACTAGCGCCAGCAAGACGCCGGCGTCCACCAACTTGTACAAGAGTCCCGGGTACCAAAACCTGTCGAAGGCCTTGTCCATATCGGGAAAGACTGCACCAGAGTGTCTCCCCTTGTTCATCTCCACAGACAAGTGGTGGATCACGTCAGTTGTAACGTGGCCGAGTAGCCACTCCGGAAGCTGAACTGTTCATCCCTTATGGGAATATACAGCTTCAGCCTCCGTAGCAGAAGCCTCTTGAACAACTTGGCGATGTGCGACAGCAGCGTTATCGGTCGGTAGCTTCCGGGGTGCGATCTGTATGAGAGCCACGGCTGCTTGCCTAGGCATCATCACCAGCGCTGTGGGGGGGGGGATATCATCGGGGCCTGGAGCTTTGCGCTTCGAGAGACGAAGTGCGACTTTCCGCAGCTCAATGAAATTCGTCCTAATGAGCGGTGGAGTCGGGCTCTGAAGGAGCTCTCGAATGCGGCACTGCGCCCGTACAGTGAGCAGCTGAAACTTGAAGGGCACATGCCCTCATCCGGTGAAATACACGAACCAAGCTAAGCGCCTGGCAGAGCCGGTAGCCTTGGGCGTGAGGGCGGAACCAGACTGCCTCTCCCCTACCAAGTGGCGTGTCATTCATAGCGTAACAATTTTCCCATACTAATTAAAACTTAGTTTTTTTCTTACATTTTACAGAAGGTGTTTGCTCCTGCTGCGTTATAGGCCATTTGGGGTGGTTCTTCTCGTGCTCATAACATCAAGTGATGGCTTCCCTGTTGTGTTTAGTCTGGATTGTGAGTATTCAGATGTCGAGTTTAAGGGAAGGGCGAAGGGGTGCAACACATTTGTAAAACTCTTTGCGAATGTGCACACGCACATGTTCACGCACATGCACACGCACATGCATACGGACATGCACATGCTCACCCGTGGCTATGGTTGCTGTAAAGCTTCTGAAACGCGGGGCTAGTTAAAGAAATACATAAACCGCGATAGAATCCGTGAAAGTAATTTATTGTAATGAGGAACACTCGCGTAAATTTAAGACATCAAGGAGCGTGGCCTTGCTGAAGGCTGTTTACGCGTGCGGTACGTAAGAATGGCGCCGTCACCCCTACTTTTACCTAATTGATGACTGTGAAGATTGTGTGAACACATTCTTCATAGGTCATACACCCTCCACGGAGGGTGTATGACCTATGAAGAATGTAGGACCTACGAAGAGTGTATGACCTATGAAGGATGTACGGCCAGTGAAAAGTTAATGGACCAAGAAGAAATCTAAGAAGAAAAAAATTGTATTTATTCCAGCGAAGCTCACATATGGAATTGTATCTTCGATTTTGAGATGCAAATGTATAGCGTCTGAGCAGCAGTGAAATATGCACACTTTATGTGCTATTTACACTGACGGTAGACGTGATGTCCTGAACACTGCTCGCTGCAGCTGCGACTTGTGTATTACATCATGAACAACAACTTTCGAACATTTCCTACATTTTTTATTCCATACGAAAATAAATATTCTTTACAGGTTCCCTTGAATGTTATAAACACTGCGCGCTCTGAAAAGAGAGTGGGTGGCAGCCGCGGCGGCGCCTGTTCCCTTCAACAAATGCTTAAAATTTACAAACGTCACTACAATAAAGTAAAAACTTGAAAGTTTATTTAAAAAGAATTCTTTTTTTTCGGACCTGAACTTTTGCTGTGGAAGTGAAGGGAAACCCAACACAGCCTCATCGGATAGCTATGAGTATATATGAGTATATGGTCCAGACTGGGTTTGGGTTCCAAAGAGGGACCACCCCCCTCTCTCTCAGATGGGAGAGATGCATCCCGATATGAGACTGTCTGTAACAGCTAACTTAACTATTATTATCACGGACAGAAAAAAATGATGCATTCTCTGAAGTGAGCAGAGAAACAATGGTGTCAACTATCTATACCAGAGTTGGACGCTGGTGCTTTAAAAATAATACCCCGTAAATATTGCAATAATGAATTTGTTCTGAATGGTCCATAGTAGTTATATAACCGCTTAAAAAGATAGGTCATAAAGCTAGGTTTTTTTGGAAGTAGCAGTGCGCCTCAGTTTCTCCGGCGGAACGTTGGTCCCTACCTCATGAATGTATCTATCACGCAACACATACACAAAAATTATCTGAATTGAAAGAAAGAAAGAAATTTTATATGCTCGAATATGGGTCGTTACAATATAAATGTATTACATAGTAGATAAAGTTTCCAACATATTCTAACATATATATGTTATATATTATTCATCAGCATGCTAAAATTGATACATATTTAATTAACCTGACTGACATCTAATTGAATAATATACATTACATTTATATTTATGATCCTACAAGTTCACCATTATTTTAATTTATACTTACGATTTATGTCATACTTAACAGTCATTTAAAATTAATTTAATTTTTTGATTATGTGTAAAAGCTTGTCTTTATTGATTAGCAATATTTAATTTTCTAATTATTATAATTTAAAAATATCCTATAAGTCCATGTTAGCCAAGTATATATTATATAAGTGTAACATATAATGCATACCTATAAATAAATAATTTTATGATTTATCTAGAAGTCATTATTATGCTGCATATATTCATTTAAACGATAAAAACATTTTTCTCTAAGCCATGATGTAATATTATTTTTACTTTATGAAAGGGCAGATCTTCAAAATTTTCAGGCAAACGGTTATATATGTGTATGGCCTGAACATATGCATTCCTTTTATATATATTTGAATCTCACCGCGGCAGGTAAAGTTTTTTTTGTATCTTTCATTTCTCTGACATTCCTCTGATTCATTTAAAATAATCAGGATGCATTTTTGTGAAAATACGAATTTCTCTTATGTATAAACAAGATAATGGTAGTAATTTTAATTTCTTAAATTTTGGCTTCCAGCTGTCAAAATACCAGGCACCAACAATGGCTCTTACACATTTCTTTTGTACACGAAATGCCTTTGTAGTCCAAGATAACATTCCTTTCAAACAAACATGTTTGTTTGTTTGAACGCAATATCTCTGGGACCCAACAACTCTTCAGTTTTATTATATTGCCATAGAAAAGGGGACAAACTAACAGTCGGAGCTTTTTGGTGACTACTGATAAAATTTTAAATTATTCTATAATTTTTCTAAAATATTAAATATATTTACACATTTTCAGTAGGGATCTATCAACACGAGTTCTCACAGCACTTAGCTAGCAAGCACTTATCTAAGTGGCGCGTGCACCAACATTACTGCTATACTAAATAATCTTTATCCGCCGGACGTCTGTCTCTTTGTCATAACAAATACCGAGCAGGTGCGCGACGGACCTCGACGAGGACACAATACACTTCGGTTGGACGCCGGTATCACTTAATGAGATTGACGTGAGGGTGAGGGGGGGGGGAGTCAGAAAGTAGGGTTTGATTAAAACATTTTAAACAGTGAAACAAAAGTTGTCTAATTTCGCCCGGAGCATTTCAGTGAAGTGTGGACGAGGGCGAAACTAAACCAATCTCAGAGTTAAGTAAAATTTTTACGAATCTTCCTCCGTAGTAGGGTTAAGTGTAGGCAACAAAAATATTTTAACCGCTTAGGATTTTCAAAATGCACAGCTTTCATGTGTGCGATGACGTAGCTGAAATACGTTTCGAGCTTTGAAGGGGTAAAAGTAGGAGCTACTTTAGTAGAAGTTGCTGACGTTGAATGATGTCGGCACAGAGCAGCCGGCTGCGTCACTAGCTAATTTCACAAGTAAGAATTATAGCCATTGCCGCGCTGCACCAACATCGGGCAGGCACGAGCTGGCAGGTACCTCTCGATCACATGACAGCGTAAGGTGATGTTTATGCTATCACGTTTCATGTAGGAGCAGGTGGCCCGTGGAGGGAGGTGGTACCGCGGTCCTAGACCACTAATAGTAATTAGTGATACACCATGGGACTAATGACATTGGTAACTTCTGTGCGGTTGGTTCATAAGCTATAAGATCGGCCATGGTCCATCTGTAGTGCAAGTGTATTTTTATTTTGTCCTGTTTTACTTCTTTATTAATATTATACACCATTACATGTAATGTTTTGTAGTTTAGGAATATCGATCATCACAAGTTTCAGCCAATAGAACTGGCAAGCATCACTGTCTTTAACAGGAACTGTCTCCCAAACCGGAGACACACTCTATCCCCTCATACATGTCCAAAACTTTGCACAAACATATACAATATTATACATAAACATTATATGACATTTAGATGATCTCCAGCGCCTCGTAAAATCAGTCTTAGAACTTGCGATGTCTTTAATATATTTTTTATAACAAGAAAACTAGCCAAGCCAGTTTTACGGCTGCTATATATGTATATTTTAATGTAGTGGCAAATGAGTAGTCTATTACTAATAATACCGGCGCCAATGAACAACCGCATCATTACTGTGCCATTGCATCGTTTTCCTCCCCTTCAATGGAGCACCAGCAACTCACAAACCACACGAAACGCAATACCGAAAACTTTGTGGCGGTAAATCAACATGACACTACATCTACTAAAACTTATCTAAATTATACTAAAAAATAATATTACAAGTTGTAAGAGAATATTTTAGTGTGTTGTCATAATTAAATTACGGTTATTTAGATCTCATATTATTTTTCGTTGTAGCCGACAACCGAAGCATAACATTAAACCTGGCTCTCATTTCACTTTGATGTCTTTGATGGGATAAATAGTCACAGAATAAACCAGATAATAATACGAAATGAAGTATGAAGTGCTGGATGTTCTCTGTGTGTGACGTGTTAATGAGAGTTGGTGCGTGTGTTTGTCAGTATGCATGTGCGTGTGGAAAATGTATCTAAAACAAAACCGTTTCATATTATATTCAGCAGCGTATTCAATATTAGAGAAGGACATTTTCGTAAATAAAATATTTACAATAAGTGTCTTGCAAATATTGTATTAACATTAAAATTTAATATTGATTGTGAAATTTACTTTTAAAAGCTTTATTAATATTTATGTTCTCCTCGAACTGAGCAGAAATAAACGAGCAGCGGCTTTAAGTTCAAGCTTCAAATTCCTTTCGTGGAGAGCTCACGAAAGTAGTTAATATTAAATTGTAATTTGAAGTAATCTCATATTACCTTTGAAGGTTAATTATAACAATAAAAAGATACGAAACCTTGCAAATATTTATCAATTGTTTGTCGTCTGTGCTCTTGGTAGATACCAACACAAATATCTTGGAGATTTCTTTAAGTAGTGCAATTGATACATTGCGGCTGATTTAGGCCGAGAGACCGAGGAGGTACCTCTCGCTCATACTTTAAGACCGTAAAGTAGTTTTTTGCGTTTCTTGCGTTGTGTCAGTTTTTAGTGGCCTGTAAAGGTGGAAAAAGAAAGAAGAGAAACACGTCTGCGTCTCCTTGGAGCGTGTGCGTGTGAGCGTCGATAGTCACCCGATGTCCAGGACAGCTCCTTTGCTCGTCACCTTAGGTATATTATAATACAAAGTCCCCAAAAACTGCTTGTCTCTATGTGATAATTTTTTTCATAATCCACTAAACGGACTTGCATCCAGTTTTCATCCATGTGTACATCGTTTCCCGGGGCACGTTTTACTGCATAATTTGCTTAGACAATAACTTATTTACGGGCAAAGCGGGAGCGATCCACTAGTAAAAAAAAACTGGGTTGTATTGTAGACTGTTGCTTCTTTAGAACTCCTTAGAGATTTTAGTCTTTCTTCATTAACATTTCAAGCGACGCCAAGACATTTGTTTAGCAATTGTTAGATTGTTACACTGCAGCTGGCCAGGCACGGCCAGGAGTACACCTGTCTCCTCAACCCGTCTCTAATGTTATTTTTACTTTTGGCGACTGCCGCCATCGGTACGGGCCGGCGGACCAATTCATTTTACCCATGTACATTTCATGTTCCTACAATCATATTCGAACGGAGTGTTGGTCGACTGATCACCAGGCGGGCAGACGATCTCCGTGCTGTAGCCGGTCCGGGATGGATACGAGTAGCAGGAGATGGGCCGTCTTGGCATTCACTAAAAGATGCCTGTGTCCAGCAGTTCACCGATAAGGACTGATGATGATGATGATAATTATATTCTGGGGAAATGAGCAGTCAGATCCTTTATACCGACGCCCATGGACCTCGCATACTAGTTGTATAATATTACACTCAGAGCACATTTCGTGTGCTTGCACTATCTCTCCGCTCACTAGACTCGTGGCTGGTGTATCAAGGGGCCCATTATCCCGGCTCAGCTAACACGCGGTTAGTTTGTCACGCGAGCTCGTATTGGCGCAGGTCACGCTAGATAGCTCACAGCGAGATCCGCTTGTAGAATAACATACCTCGCTACAATCAGTTCTACATTCCACATTATGTAGCACGATACCTACAATTATAATCCAGCTATTTGTGTCGTCTTAGGTTCTGTGTCATGAAAGAAGAAACCTAACCTCATAGTAAGTGGCTATTGGTATGGAGAGAAGGGTGGTGCTGCTGCGTATGCGGTTGTTAACGGCGGGGGTAACTCGTTTGTAATTCTATAAACACATAAAATCCTCCATGCGACTGTTATTGAAATATCACTCCAGGAAGCCGACAGTGCGCTGTCATCAAACCTTTGTAGAAATGGGACTTCTGACTTTCGCTGTGTTTGACATAAATTCGAAAGTTAACTACATAAAATATAGATTATATGAAAAATATGAAGAGAATTATGAACGTGGAGGAGGCAAGACAGGTATGTAAGGATCGTGAAATGTGGCGCTTCGTTCTCTCTGCCCACCCCGTTAGGGAACTGGCGTGATGATGTGTTTTTGTGTTTATATTATTATTAATTATTATTATTATGTTGTTCAGATTATTCTGACGATACATCACACTGTCCGGGATTCGAAAGTGCCTGAAGTGGCCATTGGCTTGCCACCTATGTCATCATGGGCCTCAGTACCTTGGCTAATCGTAGGTGTTCTAGTATATGTTCCTACCTCTTCGGAGATAATGGAAGTGAAGGTTTTTTTTTTTTAAATTAATAATTATGTTGCTTCAAAACGCAGAAATAACACATAACTTAGCCACATATTCCCAATGCAGTAACTGTATAAGTTATAACATAGAAGATGTATAATGTCATGATGACATGTTATGGTAACACGACTCTTCGGATCATAATGATTATCACAAAACTTTATCATCCTTATTACAAAACATTACCTTTGTGTTCTACTGAAACCATTCTGTCCCTTGACTTATACAGTATTTATAAATTGGTTTCAAAATTCGTACTCGCTTACATGATGTCGCCGTGAAGCGAGAGCTGAGCGTTCGCCTATCGAGTGGTTTGACAGTTTCCTGCTTCCCATGGGAGGTGCGGAAAAAGGGAACGCCTGACGTCTGTGTAACAACTGTGCGATGTGGATGTCTACAGCCGGCGTTGGCCATCAAATGGTTTCCTTCTCATAGTAAGCAGAATCCACTCCGGGTCGAAAATGATGGAAAACCCTATCCCGGTATTTTTGGTGATCCTAAAACAACTATGCGCCTATAAATACGCTAGAGAGTACACACATGCGTTACCCGTTCAGTTCCTCGTTCTCCCAGGGGGGCATATTGTGTACTGAAACCTAAAACAACTATGCACCTATAAATACGCTAGAGAGTACACACATGCGTTACCCGTTCTGTTCCTCGTTCTCCCAGGGGGGCATATTGTGTACTGAAACCTAAAACAACTATGCACCAATAAATACGCTAGAGAGTACACATATGCGTTACCCGTTCTGTTCCCCGTTCTCCCAGGGTACTGAATTCCTTAGATGTACTGAAACTACTTAAATTACTCTTACTTGTGCTTGACATGACTTTTTTTGTCTGTAATGATTAACCTGGAAAAAAAGTTTTGTTCTGGTAGGTTAACCGGCACACCGTAAGGTTTGCTGTTTCAGATTAAATTAATTATCAAAATTATTTAAAATATTATATATAAAATTCTCGTATGACAATGTCAGGTACCTCACTACTCCGAAATTGCTATTTTCACAAAGTTTTATATGCATATTCAATAATTCGGAGAATCGAATACCATCTATTTTTCATACCCCTAAGTGATGAGGGTTATATACTCAACCCGGCTAAATAACTTTTGCCGGGTCAGCTAGTTAATTCTAAAAAGTAATGAATTTTAGTAAGGATTGCACACCTGAAAACTCCGCTCTTTCATAATGTTAAGCCTTCCCGCATTTTGGTTGATAAATGAAATTTGTAGAGGGCCCAGATAGATTTTGTTCAGTTGTAAATTGAACTGGTTGTCAATCGTGTTGGTTGTGTGTAATGTTTATGATGCCAAAAGTGCATAATTTTTGTGTTAATTAAATGAGTAGCATTCGCGTAAACTTGAGACGTCAATAATTATTGTGTTCTTCCAAAATTCGACATTTAGATATTATAAGTATTATATGTTTAAAAATATATTATAAGCCGTTCTATTCTACTATTCGTTGTGTAACTGGCTGCCTCGGCTGTCGCTAGTCGTAATTGGATCATTTGTTGTTGTGATAACGTGCAATGTTACGTAGCGTTACCTACTATCAAACACATTGTTTGACTGAAATTTTTATAACACCTTTTCAGTACATGTAAAATTTGAGGGGAATCTTCGGGATCCCATCATAAGATTCTGATTTGATGGCGATGGTACCACCCCAGACCTTTTCAAACAAAAAAGTATTTTAAAAATTAAAAACCCCACGATGCCTAACCACTCTATCATCACCATCTGAGACATGAGAACATGACGACCAGTCCCAAATTTTGAAATATCATCAGAATATTGACGTAAAACACATATGTGCATACAAAATATGAGGATTTCCCATCATACATCCAAGAAAGTATCGTCAGTACATGGTTTGTGCGACACCCATTCCGTATCGATATCCTCCTTGCAAACAAAAAAAAAAAAAAGAATTGTGAAACCCGATCTAAAATTGACTACGTAATCGTGTAGAAAACATACAAAAAAAAAACATACCGGTTGAATTGTAGTACGCCTTTTTTCAGAATCTTGGAAGCTGCTTAAAACTGCTAAAATATTAGAGAGAGCCAGTGGGCGATGTGAAAAACATGTGTATGTGTAGCCCTGCTCAGCGAAGGTATCCAGAAGGGCTACACATACATATTATTTTCAACAGGAATACGTAGATAAAACCGCGGGATGAGACTACTTAATAAATAAAACATTTATATTTAGTACCGCGTGGCGTATGCGTATCCGCTGCGCCTCTAGCTGCGCCTCTTGCTGAGTCAAACTATTTTATTTATAGCATAAGGGGACAATCGATCATTCGGAGCTTTGCAACAACTACCAACTCCCATAAACATCAACATAGTTATGCCAATACGTTGCCCTCCTTTTCAACTCTACCCCCAAAGGGACCACCAGCTATCACTTTACGGCGGTATCAAGCGAGCGAGAGGTACGTCCCCGGTCGTGCTGGCCTAATTCCGGTGCCATGCAAAGTGCATGACACTACATCCTCCTATGCAGCATGACACGAAAAATTTAATATTTTAATAAATATAAATTTGCGTCTGATTCCGCGGGGCAAGCGACTGCGCGCCGAGCGTCATCTGCTAGGGCTCAGCTCATCAAAATTAATGAGCCCTGTGATTTGACATGAGCTCTATCAACATATCGTGACACATTCCATATCATCGCTTCGACTATTTCAATTATTTTGGACTGAGATGAAGGTCATTATCCAATATATAGAATACAGATTGCCTACGCAGTGGAAAGATTTTTTTCTTCCCGAAAAAAATAATCGTAACTCTGGCAAAGATTGACCGAAGTACCGTATATGGGTCCGTACCCCACCTTAGCTTGTAGCCAGGGCTCTGCTGTTATTTCATGACAATCGACTCGCGTCCCACTGTTTTCTCACGAATTTTGGTTCCAAGTTATTGTTATATAAAAGAATTTTTTAAATAAAAATATGGAGATATTCTTTATGGTTATTACCCCGGTATATAATAAATTGTTCGCGTGATTTTGTGATAGAACATACCGTTCGTCTCAGAAGAAGCCTGAACCCGTAGATATTTGGGAACCCCAACATATGCACATGTGGTATTGATACGGTCTTTTCACAATTTATATTTAATAATGCCCCTCACCCGCGAAGACTAATTTCAATGATTTAGTTTTTCGTATAAAAGGTTTGGGAATACAATAGCAATGTACTTTATGGCAATAATAAATATTAAAATTTTATTCATTTGATTTCTTTTCGTATGATAAATTTGTAAATTTATTAAATGTTTTGGCTATTCTTGCAATGGTGTATATAAAAAAAAATTGGATACCTAGTGGTATCCAATTTTTTTTTATAATGTAGGGCGATTGAATGCTTTACTATTTATTCCAAAAATATAGTCAAATAATTTATCGTTGACAGTTAAAACTAATTTCCAACGAAACAGATTCTATTCGTCTCATGGTAGAGGCAAATCTCTTTACTGAGGCACCGCGGGCAACTTACTAAATGGACGACGGCACTTAATCCGAACCCGGAAGTCGAACATATTGCATTCCGCGTTATGTTTGCAGGAAACCCTTTTACCCTTTTTAATTTCAAGAAACATTTTCCTTTAGGAGCTGCAACACCGCAAAACAAGCTACAATGAGCTCTGACATCCACTCTGTTGATTAAAAATGTTAAGTAAAAGATAGCAATGAAAGATAAAGCTATAGTGTCTCTTTTTTTTCTTCTTTAGCAGTTTATGTTCTATAAAAAATATATTTTGTTTTTTGAAGTTAAACTTCTTTTGGCGCGTGACGGAAAAGTGATGAGAGTAAATTTTTACGATGCGCGCGCACGCCATAACGCTTTAAATTGAGATATAATCAACATAGCTATAGCCAAAATAAAAAGCCCTGTAAGTTAGCTGCGGTCAACATTTTATGTTTCCTACAAGTGTTATCGTAAAACCTTCAGTGTAACTTTTTTCTATTGTTCGTGTCGTTTTTTTTCTATAAAATTATTCTGGACGACAACGGACGCGGTAACGAGTAATCAGTCTACTCATGGCTACCAACAAATATTTCGTTGTGCGCGATTTAAAAGTAGTAATAGTTGTTCAGCTCCGGTGTAACGTAAGCCTTCACACACAACCGTACAGCACACACGCAGGCTTGGGCCAGTTTCCGCCACAGCAGGCCTCTTGGTGCCTCAGCTTCAGGCAGCCTTCAACAACCCATATCCACATAGCCGTGCGTTAAAAACCTTTTTCGTTCATGGCTCGGGTTTATTTAGAAGAATCAGAGGACGTCTCTTCTTGGTACATGTACTGAGTACATGTACCAAGTACTAAGCAAGAAAATGTACTATGGGCAATCCTGACATTGAAAAGTCTGAGGAGACAAATCAAGGTTTGCTCTAAGTTAAGGCTCAAATGGCCTTTTACTTTTTGTCGCCGGGGCATGTATTTCGACACGCCCCCAGGTCGGGGTGAGCAGGAGGCCTGTGAGACTCCGGAGCTGAAAACAGCTCCCTGTAGCCACTAAGTCCCAGCGGCCTTCCTTTGGATCCGCCAATAGTAGGAGCCATGGGAACGCCGTGGCACACGACCTGGACAAGGCTCAGTTGGCATGGTATTGTAGGAAAAAAACACACATACGTACAAACTTAACCTTGAAAAGTCTTACCTGCCTTACGTCGTCAAGTAAAAGTATTTTTTTGTGAATGCAATTTCATAAAACATTATTATCAACACAACTACAGGGAAAATGCGTTCTATCACTCATCTGGAATCTCAGTGATTTTAAGAGCTAAATATAAATTGTCAGAGAGTTTTTCTTAAAGGTGTTATCTAGACGAGGACGTAAAATGTACTCTGATAAGGAAATAGTTACGTAAAACATTCTTGCAGTCTTTCAGAGGAAGAAACCTTATTTGGAAACATAAATTAGAGAGATTGATTGTTGTCATGGATCTGCTCTGGTACATCATTGCACTTGAACGCTGAGCTATTCTAAAAGTGGTCTGAAAATTTCATCATAATCCCTCCAGATATCTTGAAATACTTTACCTTAGTTTCCAAGTATTTGCCTTGGTGTAGTGGCAAGCATCTCTACCAGATCTGTACCCGGATACAAGCAACGCGCTGATAATAAAGTAAAAACGCGGTTTGTAAGTAGCCAGTGGCCCATTGAGGTGGGGGGGAGGACAACGCATCGGCATAGTAATTATGTGGATGTTCATGGGCGTCGGTAGTTGTAAAATGACACGGATTACTCCTTTGCCCCCTATACTATAAAAAAGCCATCATCACGCTATTCAGCCTTCACCGTTGAACGAAGATAATTAGGAATCAGAGAGAGAGAGAGAGAGAGAGAGAGAGCTCCCGCCGAGCCGATGTTTATATTCTTTTTTATTCACTTATTCGGAAATTTTAGTGTCGGAGTGTTTGCTATATTAAATCAAAATTAAAAAAAGTCCATTACAAAATTACACAACATTAGGATACTCGTAACGTGACAGTTAATTAATTGTGACAATAGTCGCATGCTTATGTCGTCTTTGTTTTTTCTCTATATATCAAATTTGGCCTACCTGCTAGGTACTTCAAAGAATTGAACACCACATTTCCTGTATAACGTGGACATTAAATAGACAAGTCACAATATCAAATTAAATTGTAAATAAGCAACAAAAATAGTTTAAAATGCAAATCAATTTCGACAGTGTTCGCACAGATAAAGTCCTGAAGCGTCATTTCCAAGAAAATTAGCCGACCCTCCGGCCGTTCTCCAATAAATAGCCCAATTTAACGAGAAGTGCTCTTCGGAATGGGTTATAGATGGCACAGACGCGTATCTAATCAATATCATGTAACAGCCAGCTCAGTCAAGTGAGGCGAAACTGGTATCATCACTTTTTATATATATGTTATATTACTCGTGTCAAGTAAGAAGTTTATATATTAAGAATTATAAAGTATAGGGAGGTAGGAAAGACAAGAGAGAGACATATTTTCTTTCTCCCTTCCTCCCATAGCCAGTGTCTTTAATAACTTTAATTAATATGAAGTCTCATTTCAGTCGTGCGATCGAACGCACACTCGTATTAGTCAAAAACTAGGTCCTTAAACATTTAGCACAACCTGCGTTTAAGCTCAACATGCGTTGCACTTTATCCCCAACTCCGCAGTAACATGTACCACCGAGATGACTTCTCGGTGGTACATGTTGACTGGCCCAACTTAGCTGCAATGCGATACATTGTTTACCCTGCTACAAGTCAAATTTAACAAAACTAAGGACAAACATGTCCGCACTGGTAGCATATGGAGCACGCTATAATGTCAGTCGCGCAGGTGCCATCCAACTGCGTAATCGATTACCATTCCACCGAGGTACACGCTTCGGAATCGTTTAAATTCCCCTACTGTATGTTATCAGCCACGGAATCTCATATGGACGCTTAAAACTCGTTGAATTATCGATTGTGTTTGATTAAATTGTTCATCAGATCGATGTCATTGCAACGCGGGGAAGAGCACCACGAGGCGCCGGCGAAACGAAAACAATCCTCACCATTGAACATGTGATATAAGTATAAAACAATCCTCACCATTGAACATGTGACATAAGTATAAAACAATCCTCACCATTGAACATGTGACATAAGTATAAAACAATCCTCACCATTGAACATGTGATACAAGTATTAAACAATCCTCACCATTGAACATGTGATACAAGTATAAAA
>JAFELO010000062.1:107256-130091 GCA_017140195.1 Eumaeus atala | reverse complement strand
GAACATGTGATATAAGTATAAAACAATCCTCACCATTGAACATGTGACATAAGTATTAAACAATCCTCACCATTGAACATGTGATACAAGTATAAAACAATCCTCACCATTGAACATGTGATATAAGTATAAAACAATCCTCACCATTGAACATGTGATACAAGTATAAAACAATCCTCACCATTGAACATGTGATACAAGTATAAAACTACTTTTACGTATTTTATGGCGGTTTCTTTAGAAGTGGGAGCGAGAGGTATACCAGCAAAATCTCTCTACAACCTACTAAAATACCTTGGCCTGTCGAGAACTGCAGTAAGTTCTACCTTAGAAGGGGTATCTAAAGCTGCATTAGCAGTCTCCTATGAAATTTGGCCAGGTAGGGGGGGGGGTAAACCTGAGTAGTGAAGGTGAGTGTTGATGATCAGCACAAAGAGGCCTCTTAAACCTCCACCCGGAATCACAAGTCCCGGGGCTACTGAGGTTTACTCCTTCCGCCACACGATGAACCCGGCACCCGCACGGTGAATCCATGGAATGCTAAGAAGTTCGTCTCTCTCTCTCTCTCTACTTAACTAGCCCTATTTCAGAAGCTTTACAGCAACCACGGCCACGGGCGGACTGAGATGTTCTGGTGTCATATTATATTAAAAGTACCCGAAGAATTACAATTATCTAGTTGTTCCGATTGACGCAAACAGCGCTTATTAGATCTTGCTGCCTTGAGGTTTTATTTCTAGTTACTGATTTGATCATATTTATCACTAGTTAAATAATAAAATAAACCGTGATAAAATCAGTGATATTCACGTAAACTTAATCCATCAATCAATACATGTGATAAGAGTTATTATTTATTGCAAAGTATGAACGTGGAAGTACTACATATATCTCAGTAGTAGTGGTGTTTCTTGACGGTATTCATAGATAATGATTGCATTGAGCGCGCTATGAATGCACAGGAACATAAAAAGTGTGAAGATTTAGTCATCAAAGGGAACGAGTGTTGTAAATTTAAATTCATTTAGCTACAGCGAGAACCATTGAAACTTTACCAGGCTAACGCGCTTATGCTCCACCGTGCGCGAACTAGCCTCAAGTGCGGCGCGGAGAGTTGGGAAAATTACTTCCACTGTATAGTTCACCGTCAGAGCAACATCATCTGATCATTGGAACAGTATTGTTTTAAGTTTACGCGAATTCGTTACATTAAAACTATTTTTACGGACTTCACATGACATGTCCGGCGATCTCAGTCTACCAGTTTACATTGTCGCTGTAAAGCTTCTAAATGTCTGAAAAATTTATTAAATATCTATATAAATAGCAACTTGCTCCGTAAGAGTAGCGTTATGGCTTTGGAGTGGCTTCTAAATAATACTGTTAAAATAGACAGCCTTTATTGGAACTTAAATTTTTGACAGTAGCAATCAACGTTCGGCTGACCCAGTTCTTTGGTATTTTTCTCTTTATGCGACTCTCCGATTTGTCCAAAAGCGTAAAAATGCAAAACAGCAAACAACTAATTTATTTTTGTAAAGTAGCTACGCTTCGGGCCACCACTCGTTTGCTCTGTTAAGTAGTTTTCGTGTAAAAAAGTAACAAACTTTAATATACACTTATGTTTTTTATATTATGCAGGATTTGCCAAGGCAAGATGGCCGACCAGCACAGTAGAGTCCACTGTTGGCCTTGTCTGTCAACTGTCGTATGGAGTGACGACAGAAATGAAGTAGTTAACATAAGTTATGGCGAGCGTTGGATGATGAAAAGCGTGATAATGGCGCTGGTTCCATGATTTTTCTTATGTGAATAATAGTAGCGCTACGCGCCGCGTTGCTGTGTTTAGTTACGAAAAGGGCGCTATGCGTATCGTTGCGTAGCGATGCGTGACAATGCGTATCATAGACTCCGGTGCTGTTGCATTACGCGAAACAGCACCAGATATATGATTTTTTCACCAAAAAATGCTCAATGCGTTTAAAGAAGTTTTCACTTCAAAATGAAAGGGAGATAATCTACGGCCCACTGAGCCATGTTATGTTTAATTCGCGAATCTCTCACTAGCCACCACATTTACAATGTATGAGGTTTTGATGTCTTAAGTACGCGAATGTTATTCATTACAATAAAACTACTGTTATGGATTTTATCGCGGTTTATTAAATTATTTATGTAGCCCGACGTTTCAGAAGCTTTATAGCAACCATGGTCTCGGGTAGACTGAGATGACAGATGTCCTGATGTACCTAGTTTTTTAAAAGTACCCGAAGAATTATAATTTTAATTGTTCCGATTAACGCAAACAGTACTTATTATATCTTGCTGTCTTGAGGTGCTATGTTCCGAAACGTATGTAAAGCTTCTGAAACGTCGGGCTACATAAATAATTTAATAAACCGCGATAAAATCCGTTAAAGTAGTTTTATTGTAATGTCTGAGGTTGTTTAAAATTTCACGGGCAAAAACATAAACAGATTTTGCCGGAGGAAACGCTCCAGTAGAATGCCGTAACTTTTGAGTGCGCACTACAAGTACACACTTGAAACATGTTCCGGTCTCTACTGCTTATTATTTTATTGGCTAAATTTAAATGAATATTTTTTGGAAAAGGTAGTGCCATGCTGCATAGGAGGAGGTAGTGCCATGCCTGGTGCATGACACTACGTCCTCCTATGGAACCTACCTATCTCATGTACACTTGATGCCGGCGTAAAGTGACAACGTCGCTGTCGCGTTTCGTGCGTCTTGTGAGTAGCCGGTGGTCCATTGAGTGGGTGGGAATGACAGGAGCGCAACGCATCTGCGTAACAACTATGCGAACGTCCATGGGAGTTGGTAGTCATCAAAAGGCTGCAATTACTCGTCAGTCACCTTATGTTATAAAAAAATAGAAGATGGAAGTGAATTCCGCCCTCAACCGCACGCATCCAGAAAGTTAAAGGAGTTATGTGTATGTGACATGAAAATATCAGAATGTATAGTTGTATACTGATGTCTTAAGTTTACGTTACAATAAAATTATTTTTACATGTTTCATCGCTCTTCGTTCAATTATTTAACTAGCCCGGCGTTTCAGAAGCTTTACAACAACCCTTGTCGCAGGTGGACATGGTTTATTGTAATGTAGAGTAGTTGTAGTAGCCTCAAATGTTATGGAGTATGGGGCTAACAAGCAATCCGAGCACCCGATATTGTACGACCAGGTACATAATGGTACGCCGATGGGCAGTCGAGCCCACGCCTGCGTCGCCCTATTGAGGTTTTGGTATCCATTATAATACAACATTTATTACGTGCAAAACGAAGGCGACAAGCGCCGAGCCTGCGGAAATATGCAATTCCTACCAGTAACTTAGGGAGAGTTATCTGGTGAATGCGTGACGAAAGCATCACCACAGCAAGCCAATGGAAGTTCAGAAGATGTAAATTACTGGAGATAGATAGAAAGAGAGAGAGAGAGAGAGAGAGTAATGTTTCGTAAATTAATGTAGGGACGAGAGAGAGCGAGAGAGAGAGAGAGAGAGAGAGAGAGAGAGAGAAATACCTCCGACCACGTATTTTTTTCTCTGGTAGCCGCTTCCAAGTTTCGTATAAAAAAAGAGATTTCACACCTTTAAAGCACACTTGTATTTAAATAAGTACAGATATAAGATAATGTATCAGTTGCTGTATTTCATTAGTTCTCAAAATCGTTTAAAGTATCGCTTGTAAAGGTATAGAGTTTAACGGGTTCTTGCGTATCAAGCTCATATCATCATAACTAGTATGCTACGAGGGCTCTTGGGTATGTGGCTTATAGCGATATAACGAGTATGCTACAGGGGCTCTTGTATATGTAGCTCATAGCAACATAACTAGTATGTTACGGGGGCTCTTGCGTATGAAGCTTATATCAACAGAATTAATATGCTACGGGGGCCCTAGGGTATGTAGCTCACAGCAAGATAACGAGTATGTTACGGGGGCTCTTGCGTATGAAGCTTATATCAACATAACTAATATGCTACGGGGGCTCTTGGGTATGTAGCTCATAGCAACAAAAATAGTATGTCACGGGGGCTGCTGCGTATGAAGCTTATATCAACATAACTAATATGCTACGGGGACCCTAGGGTATGTAGCTCATAGCAACATAACTAGTATGTTACGGGGGCTCTTGGGTATGTAGCTTATTGCGATATAACTAGTATGCTACAGGGGCTCTTGTATATGTAGCTCATAGCAAAATAACTAGTATGTTACGGGGGCTCTTGCGTATGAAGCTTATATCAACATAACTAATATGCTACGGGGGCTCTTGGGTATGTAGCTCATAGCAACATAACTAGTATGTTACGGGGGCTCTTGGGTATGTAGCTCATAGCAACATAACTAGTATGTTACGGGGGCTCTTGCGTATGAAGTTTATATCAACATAACTAATATGCTACGAGGGCTCTTGTACGTAGCTAGTATTCTACGTCATGGGGGCTTTGCATATGAACCTCATAACAACATAACTAGTATGCTACGGGGGCTCCTGCGTATAAAGCTCATATCAACACAACTAGTATGCTACAGGGGCTCTTGTTTATGAAGCTCTTAGCAATGCTAATGCTTATCTCAGTTTATTACTGAAAAGTAAATGTTCTCCCCAACGGCGGCAATAAATCTTGCGTTTGTTACTTCGAGTGTTAGACATGATTAACTTATAAGAACATTACATCTCTTCGAGCGGAGTAATTACTTTCATACGAATTATAGAACTCTGAGTGACATTGCTTCTAAGTTATACGCCAACACAACTAGCTAGTAAATTAGATTATCCTCTGTAACATTTTAGGTTTTCTATCAAGCGTTACGCGGGGGAAAATGTTATGAGCTCCTGTATGCCAACATAAAATGTTATGAGCTCCTGTATGCCAACATAAAATGTTATGAGCTCCTGTATGCCAACATAAAATGTTATGAGCTCCTGTATGCCAACATAAAATATTGTGAGCTCCTGTATGCCAACATAAAATGTTGTGAGCTCCTGTATGCCAACATAAAATGTTGTGTGCTCCTGTATGCCAACATAAAATTTTAATCTAGTCTTAAGTTTTTACTTCTGTCCGTAGTCATAGAGTCATCTCATATAGTCGTACATAAGCGTTATGCAACTGTGTTTCCCTCCTTTACGTCAATGTGCCATTGTCAAGTCACAAATCGACGACATATTTGACCTCCGTTCGCAAACCCAGTCGGGCAACAATTCAACACGCCACTATTTCTTACTGAAGCATGAAAGACTTCTTTAAAATTTAAGGCGGCAAACGAGAAGTTCGAATCATTCGGTAACTAGCCGCTATAAAAATCTGCAACAGATGCAAATATGCAGATGCTTTATAGTTCTTTACCGCACTGTTAGACCAACACCGTTTAGCTTAGAAGTTTACCGTGTTCTGGTTGTGAGGGTCAAATATTCTTGTCTGTTCGTGCCAGGCTCATTCGGCTGTCGTGTAACATCACCACTTCTTATATAGTTGCCAGTGTGTGTGTGTGTGTAATGGTACATTTTATGAGATAAGCCAAGTCTTCCCCAGAACCTTTTACTGCTTAATCTAGTCAGAGTAAGCTCTGTGTGTAACAAATATTGCTTGTTGTAACTATAGATTTTTTATAGTGTAGGGGGACAAAAAAAGCCTTTCTATTACTACCGACGCCCATGAACATCAACATAACGACTACGCAGATGTGTTGCTCTTCTTGTCACCTTCCCCCATATGGGCCACCGGCTACTCACAAACCGCACGGAACGCGACATCGTAGATATCACTTTACGGCGGTATCAAGTGAGCTAGTGGTAACTCCCCGTTTGTGGGCCAATTCCGCTGCAATGCAGGATGGCGCGACCTCTTACAAAAATTTGGGTACAATGTTCATATGTTTATTAAATGAAAGCGAAGTTGTAAACAGATGTTCAGACGCGAAGAGGTTCCAGGCATATGTTGAGAGTTAACACGGCGCGGTCTTTCAACCTTGTGACGAGTGAAGGTCCCTTGGGTCTTTGGCTTCAGTCTACACGCACGATATTACTTCTTTACTCTATTTGTAAACTTTTATGTTCTGATAATGAAAGTTGTCATGTATGTACTTAAAAACCGAGTGTTGTTCAATCACCCAACGCCACATATTCTATTATATAGTAATATCATTCAGAATGTAGACGCCACACGACCTTCCTTCCCTCCCCCCCCTATACTATAAAAAATGAAGAGCTCCTACAACAACAAATCCTAAATATATATTTACAATTGATCGAACAAGTAACAGGTTAAGAGTTTTTTCAAGATTATTTGAGAGCTTTCAACCGTAAATATTGTGTAGTCTCCGGCCCGGTGCTATGTGTGGAAGGACAAGTGCTATCCCAAGACTGTCGCTATCCGGGTCAGCTCTAATCCGAACGTGCCTTTTTCTGATTGGCTCTGCTTTACCCTGTACGTCTGGAATAGGGTTAAAGTGTTGCTTTATCTCAAAGTGCTACACGCATTTTGACGATAATATTAGTTTTGTAATGGTCATATTTTATCATGTATTTATATAGATTTATCCCTTTATAAAAAAAAATGTCTGTTTAGCATTATCTTTACGAAACGTAATAAAGTTTTGTATTACATAAATACAATACCTATTGTGTGCCCAGTGTGTGTATTATATTTAATATTTTAATGTACATTTGTAATGAGTGTAAGAAAGAAATAAGGGCGTCTTTATGCACATGAAGTCGGCGCTCTTGAGGATGATTCCTCTCCGACCGTGTCAAACAGCCACTTTATCGGAAGTGGAGCATTGGGCAAGAAAAGGTGCACTTGTACCACCGTACGCGCCGGCCTCGTCCTGGGACCGCTCGACCTTGAACATGATGGTCTGCTAAACCACCAGACAGTCTATTCAATAAGCTTCTAGTGAAACGTCACCCGAACAAAACGTAACATGAAAGAAACTTATTCAAGAAAAATATTTTTACAGCATATGCTGTTTATTTTACAAGAAGCAAACAAACGGATACTCAACAAGGCACAATTAAAATGATTGTACAATATTCTCTTATATGTTTAATAGTAATGTACCCTCATATTTAAGCTCTGAATACGTATTATAATATACGTTAAGCCAACAATATGCACATTGTGTACCAAACCCGCGAGTTCACAATAGAACCACAATTTGCTGAGGGCCTAATGAAAAGATAGTAATAGCGAGCGTTTCCTTTATTTGAGAACGTATTGTAGGAGTGGCGAATCATCCAACTTCTCATACACTGGGCGATCTTTCCGAGGAGTCCCGCGCACTTAGTTCTGCGAAGGCCACTCGTGATTTATGTAGATTAAATATGCTTGCTAACAATAGATGTGTTACTCACGTTGTACGTGGTATCACTTTGATGCCTAAGTCGACTTCACAAGCTTACAACGTACGTGCTTTTTAACGCGCGTGGCACTTTGCCGCCTCCGCTAGTCCTGTATCTCCAGTCTCCACCGCGGCCGCCGCTTGTGACTCTTTCATATAATCGCAGTGAGCTCGATTGAAATTACCCCGTGAACCGCAACGAATATAATCAGAGGAAAGTAGGAGGATCAGGAGGTGTTTCTAGTTTTCTCCCTCAACCCAAGCGGAGGCAGTACGGGATTGCAATCACTTAAAAGGTCCCAAAAAGAGATGCCACGCACTGTGCACTGAGTCATTTATCTAACACATATTGACTACACGTTATATTTAACAATTATCAAGTGGGGTAAATTGGGTTACATTATGTGCTGCCAGTAATATTTATAATATTTATCACAAAAATGTTTTATATTTTCCGCGATAAGAAAGCTCCCCGCGTTGTCCACGAGGCCTCTACTGTAAATTACACCCGTAACATTCCTAACATTTCAAAGCTTCGTTCCTACTGCCAGAGACGTGACTCCCACAGTATACACATAAGTTAGACAGGTCACGTTACCAGGGGTTGCGGTTCCAATTCTGCCCAGGTCGTGACGCGTTGTCTACGTGTTATAAGTATTTCCAATTAAATGGAAGAGCTTCTGTAATAAAACTCTTAAGTAGCAGTATAACATTAACTTAACAATATAAAGAACATACTTAATAATTTTTAATTATTATTATTTAATATTAATATTTAGCACAGTGCCACTTGGTGCAATGGGTCCACAAATATCATTATTATTTAATATTGATATTTAGCACAGGGCCACTTGGTGCGACGGGTCCACAAATATCATTATTATTTAATATTAATATTTAGCACAGGGCCACTTGGTGCGACAGGTCCACAAATATCATTATATTGTACATACTACCATGTAACGATTATGTTTTGAAACTTAAATATTTTATAAAAAGTATTTCTGTCCTCTTTAACTTAATGTGCTCTGTGTTGAAGAAGTGTCACTCTTTTTTCTTTTGGCGATGTGGAAGTCGTGATTTTGGTTGGCCCATGAAGCTAAGATAATGGGACGGAATCTTATTGATTGTGTGTTCCTTTTCAGAGCTCTACTCCTTTTATTTTTCTGTTTATTAAACACTATTCTATTCAAATATCGAACATAACGAATGAATGACAATCCGTGTCAATTAGTGGTTATGGAGCAATAACAATATTTATAAAGGCCCATCCAAGTTGCAGACGAGTTTAACAAAAACTGTATTACTTCCATTGTTGTTCTAGTACTATTATAAGTCTAATCTTATAGCCTCTTTAACCCCTATGTGAACTCCTTTTAAGAATTTATAAGATTAAAATGGTCACAATCATAACTATAGTATATAGTTTATCTAAATATTACTTTAGTAACTGTTATTGCAATGCCGCATTGTACACTACCCTGCCAATCACTCCTATATCGTTATACGTTTGGAGCTGTATGTGAATTTCCAGTGGCGTATTCATAGGAAAGGTCTCACCCGGATGGGTACAGATCTGCATGGCAATTATGCGCCTTCCTGTGGTTGTGCGGGCGGGTAGCGGAAGTTAAAGGATAAAAGGATATGCGTGTATCTGTGGATGGTCCGGTTTACGCTCTTTTATATCATAGGGCCGGCTGTTGAAGTTCTATATTCGGACCGCGCCACAGATACCCGGCGCATATCCACGAATTGTATTGTTCATATATAAGGTTTCGTCACGGAGTTTCACCTGCAGAGATTCGCGCTCGCCGCTACGTACAGCCATTCATAATAAATAAATGGACTACAACAGCCCGACTATCTAACATCGAAATCATTTTTAAACCGGACTCCTGAGATTAGTGCGTCCAAACGATCAAAGAAAGAAATTCTTCAGCTTTATATTATTAGTATAGATTAGTGTTACTGTTTTCTTATTTCTCCTCTCACGTTCGATCGTCGAGATGTTCATATATAACATATGGATGTGTACTTCCTGTCTATGAATTGTCTGAAATCGTCGTGAATTTCGCTCGTGTCATACTTCGTGACCATTTACACTGGAGCCGTGTACATATGAGGTCAGGAGCCGGAGAATCTCCGGCTGTCCCGAGCTGTAACCAGCGTGTGGCAGTGGAAGAGAAATGCACAAATGTTTGGGTATAACAAACTTACACTTACAGTTGTCCTGGTAAATAGTCTTAACAACTGGACACCTATAATACTGTGCCAGTGTACCTTAGTACAACCGTACCGGAGGTTATGTAGCGGTGCGCCCTTTTGACTCATCCCCCTGGCACGATACACAAAACGAAGTGGCATAATATTTATATCAATATTACCCAAACATGTAAAGGAATAGTCACATGTGCCATGCTGGCCTTATTCAGCTGCAAAGTAGTGACGCGTGTGTAATATAAAATAATGCGGCCCCTCGTTTCCATATGCTATGAATATATAAAAAAATAATAAAAACTCAAATTATATAGATAAGATATCTAAATTATATAGATATCTTAATGTTATGCTAATGTTAGTTATAGCAAAACTCCTTGTACAGACTTTGTCGCGGTGTACATGACTGTACAGTGTGGACTGATGATTTTTACAATTACCATTTCTGTTAAACTGTTTTTTACAATTACCATTTCTGTTAAACTGTTTTTTACAATTACCATTTCTGTTAAACTGTTTTTTACAATTACCATTTCTGTTAAACTGTTTTTTTCAAAGTAAACTTCATAGGCACCGGGTTGATGATGAAATTAATAACATCACACTAACTAGTAAAGTAACTAACAACTAACTAGTAGTGATACAAGGCGCGTCTATGGTTCAGAACGCGAGATGTGAAATTCGAGTGTTTCTGCAAACTACAATTGGGATTAATTGCACTTACTAGCGAGATATTTTTTTATGGAATGGAAATGGCAAACTAGTAATCCGAGCCTTTTTTTACTACTTACCGACGCCTCCCGTCACAATGGGCCACCGGCTACTCATAAACCGCGTGCGGTCGTGCGGCCCAATTCCGTTGCAGTAGGAGGATGTGGTGTCATGCACTATGCTGGGACCTAGCGAGATGAAATGCTAAAACTAGAATATTATGTAAAGTTTGTCCCGCAGCGTCATGACATTACAAAAGCTTAATACGCGAAAAAGGTTAAATGGCCATTACCCTGTGGCCTCCATGGCTCGTCTATTATTATAACTGGAACACGAAACCGGCTCAATAAAGAGACTTTCAGAGGACTAATAAGTTAATAAAAGTGCGCGGAGCGAGAAGGAGCATTCGCCAGGACTGAGCTTCCCGATTAGTTTGTTCCACGTACCACTCTTAGAAATAACTCAACCTTAAGTATCTTGCGCAACCTAATTATAAGAATCTATACTAAAATGTTTGGTTGAACACGCTTATCTCAGAATCTGCTATTCGAACTTGTTAAAATATTAGGCAGTGCATTCTGCAAGAAAGGTATAAATATTCCTTTACGCGCGAATTATGCAGGTAAAACCGCCGAGCTCGGCCAGTGGTAAATAAAAAAGTAAGTGTTTACAAAGTAACAAATTACGCGCCGGTATAATAAGAAAAGCGAATGCATCAGAGCTGTACTTGCACATACATGTAACGCCAACATTGGGGGACAGATGGGCAAATGGGGCCGCATAAGTTCAGATAAATTTATAATTCATTTAACAAAAAAAATCACACTTTAAAGCGAGAGACCCTTTATTATATCAGCTAAAATAACAAAACATTCTCCGGTGCAGTATTACATTCACTATTCTGGAAACCATAAATAAACAGGTCGCATAAAATCATAAAAATTGAGAACTTCCTTACTTTGAAGACGGTTAAAGAATATTCTCTCGATCGCCTCGGCCCGGCTGCAGTACAAAGGAATCAGTTTTCAGACCCAAAGAAGTATGAGTGCTTCGTACCACTCGACTGCGATCTAATTTCAGCGACAAAACAATTTTCAACTGCCTAATTACTACTGCGATTTTCTGTAATTGAAATTCTGTTCTTTTTTTTTCATTCGAGAAGATTTTCATAAAAGATTGATAAAGTAGTCGGAGCAATATTCCATTCAAGTCGACTCTATGAAAGCTCGAGACGCAGTCGATGCTACGCCTGATTGTCTCTGAGGAATTGTGAGTTATTGTACATCAGCGCTCGTCTAGTTGCTAGTGTTCGTGAATAAGTCTTGTCGATGTTATAAAATAATATCAAAGATGTATTATACTCTTGTTTGTTTATTTTTATTTATTATAATACCCCATTTCTCATGGTTGTCATTTGATTTCTACCACATTTTTGAAGTAGGTAGTGCCATGCTGCATTGCAGCGGAATTGGGCCGGCACGTCCAGAGAGGTACCTCTCACTCACTTGATACCGTCTTTAGTGACACCAACGGCGTCGCCTTTTGTGCGGCTTGTGAGTAGCCGGTGGCACATTTGGGGAGGGGGGGGGGCGGAGGTGAAATAGAGGGCAACGCATCGGCATAGTAAGTGCTGATATCCATCGGCGTCGGTACACGTAGAAGAGCTCCGAGTGCTCGTTCATGTACTCGATACTCTAGAAAAATGCGAATAAGTTAACCGTCTCTCAGAAGGGCCACTGGGAAGTATAAGTTGCCCGTCTCTCAGAAGGGCCACTGGGAAGTATAAGTTACCCGTCTCTCAGAAGGGCCACTGGGAAGTATAAATAAAAAAAGTGACTATGCCGAAGCGTTGGCCTCCTTACCACTCCCTCCCCCCAATGAGTCACCGTCTACGTACAAACTGAAGATGTCACTTTACGGCGCTATTGCACGAGCGGGAGGTACCTCCCCGTGCCGGTCCAATTCTGTTGCATATGTTGTGGCTGTAGTGTCATGCACCGTGCATGCCACTCCCTCCTCCAGTGTAGCATGCCACTACCTCGTCCTAACCTCCTCCTAAAGAGTATTAAAATTTTACAACCATATCGATCGAGTAGATTTTGCGTGTGACACAAACACACAAGGACAATGACAGACCAACAGACTAAAATATTTACTTTTGTATGCATTAGAAAATTTTATTTTGCCTGGAGTTACACTCGCGGAAAATTTATACAAGCATTTAATTTTTACGCAGTACTTATAGTAGAAAATGATAATCCGAGGGGGCTAAATCCGGCGAATAAGGTGGGTAGGGCAGCAATTCGTAGCCACAATCATGGATTACAGACATTGTTTCAACCGAAGTGTGGACACGTGCATTGTCTTGATGAAACAAAACTTTCTTACGCATCATTCCCGGCCTTTTTTCTTTTATTTCTTCCCGGGGTCTCCGTAAAAGGTTAAAATAATAACTAGAATTTATAGTTTGACCTTCCGGTAAATAATCTACAAAAATAATGCCCTTCGCATCCCAAAAAACACGAGCCATGACTTTGTTAGTCGACAAAACGACCTTAGCCTTTTTCGGTGTAGGAGAGTCTGATCTTTTCTACTGTTGGATCGTTGCTTTGATTCAGGAGTATGGTGGTGAACCCAGCTTTCATCCATGGTAACAAATCTATACAAAAAGTCCTCGGGATCAGTCTCAAAAAGTTCCAAACAGTCTCGCGAAATTGTGTACCGAACTCGTTTTTGTTCAGCTGAAAGCAACCTCGGGACCCAGCGAGCATAAACCTTATGGAACCCCAACTCTTCCGTTATTATGTGTTGCACCCGGCCATGACTAATGTTTGTTATACCTACTATATCTTACCGATGGTCAAACGTCGGTCACCCGGTACGAGATCACAAATTTTATCGATGTTTTCTTTTGTGGTAGAGGATGTAGTCCTTCCACTCCTAGGATCATCTTTAATGCTCTCACGACCGCGCTTAAACTTAGCTGCCTACTTATTGACACTGAAATATGTTGGAGCAGACTCCCACAAAGTTCTCACCATATCTTGATGGATGTCATTTGGTGATAGGCCTTTTTTATTGAGGTACTTAATGACTGCACGATGTTCAATTTTCTCCATTATTGAAAATTGCGTCAGATGCTTCAAACAAATAATCACAGAAAATTTATATTGTGCATATAAATCAATATGACACATACTAACAAATGACGATAGATTTAAAAAGATGTCATAGCTCCATGTAGGTTAGGCCACGAACTTTTACTTACCCTCGTATCTATGTACTAGTCATTTTTACTTTTACCCTGATGCTATATCAGATTATATTGTGTCAGCTACCTGATCTAGGGGATTTCCAAGAGCGCCAGCTTTTACACAGAGCGACTGCCTGGTTTCTGCAATATAGAAGGGAATTTAGGCCCAACCCTAGGTTAGGTATAACTCGGATATATGAATCCGGGTTTCCTCACGATGTTTTCCTGCGCCGCAAGTTCTCAGAAAATACAGGTACTTAAGCTTGAAACTCCACGGTAAAAGTTGGACTATGCGCACTACATACAATAAGAGCAGTGGAGGAGGCGCTACTTACGTGCCATCGTCAGCATTCAAAACAGTCTTTTTTTTTTTTTTTATAATTTAGCTACATTTTATAAAGACTTTTAAATATAAAGAGACATTTTTAAGGGAACGGATGAGAAAGTAGGCTTAAAGTGAAGAATGTAAACTTCCGAAAACATATGTGGGAATCCTTTTACCAACTACATCTAATGGGCCCCAGAATCTAGCAAAGAACATGAAACGCCAGGGTATAATCACCACTTAACGCTAATATGTACCTCCAGATTCATGCTCTTCATTCTCATCATTTCACAAATATGACTGACAAAACTCTTATAATAAATCGTAATTGATGATAATTAATAATTGCTAGTTTATGCAACTACTTGCAATATACTGCTCTCTATGTATATAATACTCTATTATATATATATATATATATATATATATATATATAATCATCACTATCAGCACTTATCAGTCCACTGCTAGCCTGATAAGTCCTCTTTAATCGAACGCCAAGCGCGAGCGACCTCCTGCTAATCGCATCCATCCCGGACCGGCCATTGTACGGAGATCGTCTACGGACTTCCTTTTCTTAAACGCGGCCTCCACTCCAGAACGTTCCTGGGCCATCTGCCATCTGTTCCTCTGAGTGTGAGACCAGCCCATTGCCACTTCAGCGAGCGTATTCGTCGTGTGATGTCGGAAACTTTAGTTCTCTATAGTATTAAATTTATCTATATAATATCTTAAATATATAAAATATATTAAATTTATGAAAATATTGTATATATTTCCGTTGTCTAATATCTGCAGCACAAGTCCCTATGGTAAATAGCACAGGGCTAGGCTTATTTAGTGTGACAATCCACATTATTATTGTTATTAATTTATTCGAATTTCAATATGAAAAACGAAGCGACTGGCCATATGATGTGAAGTCATCAGTGCTACAAGCAAGTAGACGGAGCAGCGATGGGTTCGCCAGTATCCCCTGTAGTCGCAGATATTTTTATGGTGGACTTTGAGAGGGCTGCCCTTCGAACTTGACCACGACTTGGCGTTCCTGGCTCTACAAGAGGTATGATGATGACACTTCCACAATTTTACCTAAGTATAAAATAACCATATTCCTTAACCATCTGAATTGTATAAACTATAGACCTATAAAAACTCGCGTTAAAGAACATAGCGGATATGAATCACCGATGTGTCACAAAATCTGCGGTCTGTGAGCGTGCTGAAGTGGGCCCCTGCCACTACATTAGATTTGATGAGGCGCAAATCTTCAACAGGCTATTGAAATTAAAAAATATCCAAATTTCAATAGAGAAGATGGCTGGGTTCTGCCCTCTACTTGGGCCAAGTGGTAAACATAATCAAATCAAAAAGTAACTGTTTGCGTTAATCGGAACAACGAAATATTTATAATTATTCGGGCAGTTTTAATATAATATGACATCAGGACATCTGTCATCTCGGTGCGCCCGTGACCATGGTTACTGTAAAGCTTATGAAACAGTAGGATAGTAATTTATTGTAATAACAATAACATTAAAAATCATAAGTGAACAATAACGCTACGCAGCGGTAACTGAGAAGTTTGATTAGTGCATGAATATTAACAAAACAGATATTTTTGTACATAGTCGGGTCATAGGGTTCGTTAGCCAGGATAACATCTGCCAGATCAGCTAGTAACGTGATACACAGGGATCATGAAGTTGGCCCGCTCCCAGCCCGCGACCACGTGATAACTCACGTTGTAACTGCTTTGTTACCTAACGTGACAATTGGTGTACTAATATTTTTTTTAGAGTTAAACTTAGAAATTAGAGTAAACTTTCGGAGCACGGATAAGGTAACTTTCACGTCGAGTAAGGCCACATCCTGTTTCATTATGAGAATACTGCTACGAAATGCATCGAATAAATGTTGTTAATTTTTAATATCAGACAAATGCATCTGCCAATTTCAGGGCCGAAGTAACTTGCAGGGCATTAGCATAGTCCGATAGCACTTGGTTAGGAAATCTTTTGAAGATAATGATAGTGAATTTAATACAGTAAGTGAACTTGTACAAGTTAATAAGATAAAACTGAAAATAGGGAAAGATTTGATGACGATTTTTTTTGATGGCACACAAGGTGTCGGTGAGAAGACCAGCCACCGGAGACCAGCCACCGGAGACCAACCACCGGATGCACGTGGCTCGTGATAGTGACTCACGGTGCTCTACGTATTTTTAATAATTATGCATTAAATTTAAAAATATTTTTTACAAAAAATATTGTCATTCCGCCCTCTATCGTCCTGGAGTGAAAACGAAGTATTGGTCGACCGTTCACCAGGTGGGCAGATAATCTCCGTGCAGTAGCCGGTCCGGGATGGATGCGAGTCGCAGGCGATCGGTCGACTCGGCGTTCATTGAGAGAGGCCTGCTGATGATGATGAATGTGACGTATGTGTAACGTTTAGTACGAGCGGCGTGTTAGTATGAGGAGAATAATTAACAAGGCAGGATTCAAGGTGGCAAGGCACGTGTGTAAAGATCGTGCCGCGTGACACTCGGTTCACTCTGCCTACCCCATTAGGCACTGGTGAAGATGTGTTGTTGTTGTTAATCTTGAATTTGTTATCCATATATAACATAATTGGGGTTCCACCGATAACAATATTTAAGAATGCTTAACACAAGATACGTACAAATTCAACATAATATTTTAATGCAAGCAACAGGATCAGATACGTAAGCGAACTCAATGAAATTTGTCATTCACGTGTGAGCTACATACGCCTATGCCGATATACTTTGTGTCGGTGATAGCTGCCATGACGAGGCGTAACCAGGTTGGCGAGTCTATACATATTTTAACTTTAACCCCAAGGTTTAGTTTTGTTCGCTGTGTGTGTGTGATCGATTTTCTCAAAATCTACTTTTCTCATTTTCCTAAGTTTTTCACCATTAGGCTTTGTCCATCCTCTAAGATGGTTTTGAGTGTTCCGCATACATTTGTTACGGTAATGCTCCTGTTATGAAATGCCGATACTGGGACGGAGCGCTACCTTAAGGTAAATGTTTTAAGGATTAAATGTGACGCAGACTCACTTACCGAGAACTCCGCATCTAGTTAATATTAATCCTAAAACTACTTATAAAAGTTTACGTACTTTGATTAACACAGAGAGAGTCTATCAAATGAAACACAGGCACAATATTTTTTCAGTGCGATAGTTGTCGCTCAATAATTAGCTTCATAGATAAGTCAATGGGCTATTCAACACAAATATTTATTGATGTCTTAAGTTTACGCGAAATTTACTCATTATAATAAAACTGCTTTCAAGGATTGGTCGCTGTTTCTTTAATTATTTAAGTAGACCGACGTTTCAGAATCCTTATAGTAACCATGGTCACGGGTCCAACGTCAGACTAGTTAAATAATTAAAGTAAGCCGATAGAATCCGTAAAAGAAGTTTTATTGTAACAAACGTTTATTTTTAATTGGGCTAGTAGTTACTGAAATAAGGGCATTCAATCCAACAAACTATTTGACCGTAGCAGACTAGCGGCTGCTATGCCCAGAGGTTTCACAAACCTAAACCTATCTCTAAGGAATTGTTAATAAATGATCAGAAGTGTTTTGATTTAATTCCACATTGTAATTCGTTTCAGCCGAGCCAAATACCACACAAATTCGTTTAATATTTTAAGCCGATGAGACTAATAAACATACGTACAAAGTAGGCTGTACCTATATTGTATTGTTCTGGATTTGTCAGGATGACTCTTGACAGTTTGCACACAATTTTGCATCGAATGGTCACGATCCCGTATCCGGCCTCGTTGCTGTGTTTATAACATTTTTCGTAATATGCTCTGTGTGTGGTCTGCAGAATGACGCCGAGAACCGGCCCCAGTTATGAATATTTTATAAAATTGGAAGATTTGTTCCATAAAGGTTGTCGCGGGTCACCGCAGGCGAGTTGCGAAAATAGCTTATGTACTGAACATCATCTTCATAGTAATTCTACATATGCCCCGGTTAATACATCGTTGTAGTCACATCGGGCACAACGACCGGGGATGTACCTCCCGGATAATGTCTCGGAGTCTGCGCGGCCTAATTTTCGTGTTGGATTTTAGGGGCACAGTAAACACAAGTAGCCTTAAACTTCAGTTTTGTGTTTGTTTATAAATATTAGTGATGTATCATGAGGTTTCGCCTGCTCGTTTTCACCCCTATGCTATAAAAAGGAAATCTAGAGAAATGGCACGGATCTAGGAGCCATTGTTGACGAATCGTTTTTTTAATGAATAAGGGATGAACTAGAGGTCAGAAGATGGACGGACGGATGACATGAAAATGCAATGCCTGGCAAACCTCTCACATTCGTTTCTCATGCTGCTCAAGCATTCGCAAGCTAGCAATGCCATAATGCATTGCAATCGAATTAAAAAGTTTGTTGTTTGGTGTGGTTTGTGAGCAGCCGGTGGGCGATTGAAGGGGATGAGGAAAAGAGAACAACGACTCGACATTACAACAATGGGGATGAATATAGACGTCGGTAGTCATCAAGAAGGTCCGACTGCCCGTTTGTCCCCCAAAAATATATAAAAAACTTCAAAGCGGATGAAATATAAATTTCATTTATGAATGATAAAATATAATATCATTTCCATTCAAATGTAGCCAGGATTCCTTGGGAAGCTAGTCAGCTTACTGCACTTATGTACAATGTGGTGTAGTGTCAGTTTGCCAATTTATATTTATCTATTTACTACCAATCTAACAAATTTTCTAAATATGTCTCTAATTTGAGAATCTCCTATATTTGAGCAATTGTGAAAATATATAGCTTCGAGTCTACTATTATCCAAAGCGCGTGGTAAAATGAGAAAGCGCGTGGGTTCAGAAACCCCAAAGGGGCATGACGTGATCGAGTATCGTAACACTTAGTACAACCTATAAGTGTGTAAATATTATAAGATGTTTGTGTAATTTTTCAAAACAAAGAAATATTCTCATGAAGCATAAAACAAGATGAAAAATATCACGAATGTGTGCGTATGTGCGTCGAAGGTACGGCGGAGGAGAGTAACCATTATCACTGACGATACGCCAGCTCCGCAAATTATAAATGGCGGCCATCAGTCAGGCGTGGGGGTGCCGCGCGCACTCCTGATAACAGCCAAATACAAACATTACCAACATACTCGCAGGGGAATTAAGAAAGTTACAGATGAAGGAAAAAAAAAAAACAAAGTTGATGTGGATAATCTGTCTTTGTACATATTAAATGAAACCGTCCAAACTATTATATACAACTTTTACTAGTCCAAAGACAAAAGTGGCAATCACTTTTAACCAGTGGCTCCGTTTCCCAGTCTATTTCGTTTGATTTTTAAATTATGATTTGATTTTTTATATGACATCCCGGGTTTGAGTTTATGTCTTTATTAATAAAAAAAGTCTTTTTAAAAGAGTGATTATTAAAATATATACGTGATACTGATAACGTGATGGAGTTTACTTATTAACTCCAACACTATTTTTTTTTTTTTGATAACACTTAATAAGTGTATTAAGGAACGATATTTGTCTTGCTGCATCAGAATGTATGAACCGTAAAATCAATGCAAACATCCTTACATCGCTGGCGACTCTTGCATTTTATACTTTAGTACGAGTATCATGACAGTGTGAGACACACAGTTTAATCAACAAAATACTTAATTAAGGCCACCCAAGTTTCCAACAAAGCGCACGGCGATACAGCCAGTAATGTTCATTACAAATTCTCCTCGTAATTATAAAAGAACCGTGTCAAAATATACGTTACAAAGTTAGCCGGCGTTTCGTGAGTATAGTTAGCTGTAAGTGATAAAAGTTAGCGGAATCTAATTTAGAAGTTGGAGTGCTTAATGAAAGTGCTCAGTGTGAGCACAAAAGGAGATGCACTAATGCTCGGGTAATTTCTAAACGTCCTAGGGTTAATTAACTAAACGACGTTATTTCGACAGGTAAATGATTTCATCTAAATTCGTTGGAGAAATAAATACATAAATAATCTCCCTCCTGCTGCCCTACGTGTAAACAGTGTTCCAGTAAAGACATACTGAAAATCAGTCATAAATATCGAATCCGATTATCAGCTTCAATCAGTGTTCACGCTTAATTGATTAAGAAAATGTGAACCTGATCTGAAATGATTTGTATATACGGCAATGACAACAAAGTAAATATATGAGCGAACAACAACATCAACGTTATAGAAAATGCTATATTTTTTAGATTATTTTGGTAAAATATTTTTTCAAATCAAAATTGGAGTTACTTCCTACTCCTACTTACTTCTTATTAAGTTCGTTGAGTTGTGACCCCCAAGACAGTCTTAGCCTTTCCCGTCGGGCTCCCTGCGATCATATCAATGGGAACACAATAGACGCAGCTGTCGATCCTGGCAACACAGGAGTGGTAAAAATGGGTTGTGTACCAAGCCTGTTTAAAAGATCTGACCTATACTATATAAAAAAATGTCAGACGCACGCACATAAAGCGCAATACAGCAGACTCGAGTCACGTGGCTTGTGAGCACGAGAATCTTTTGTTTTTGCTGTCCATCTCGCGGGAGAAACCTCAATCCCAGCTGCAGCTAGATTCAGCTGCAACAGTTCCACTGCTGCTTTCTATAACTCCACTGTATCAAATATCCTAACACAAAAAGTAATACTACGAGTGTTAGAAATTGAAACGGATTTATATGAAATTCGGAAGATACATAGATTACAACAACAATAATACAGCTTCACGCCAGCCCCCCAAACCTACGGGGTAGACAGAGGGAACGGAGTGCCACACATCACAACCCCTACAGACATGATCTCTTCATACAAACGGGCCGCGTCTCCGCGGATCGCGTAATACTTGACACCATCTTCGGACTGCAGCCGATCAACCAGCTCATGGTATGGCAGTCTCGCTCTTCTGCGGTACCTGCATCGTCCCACATTCGCATTGTATATCTGTTTTATTAACCTTCTGTACGCCATTCTTTCTACACGCCTAAACCAACGGAGCGTGTCCTTTCTATACTTACTTTACACAGTAGAATAACATAAAAATATACTTTTTATCCCGAAAACAATAATTCATCTCTTGGGACAAATTCTACGGGGTAAAACACCACCGACAGCAACAACAACGGGACTAGAAATTTTACGCGCGTTACAAACGCTATATATACATATATATATATATATATATATATATATATATATATATATATATAGATGGATATAATTTATATTGTCTTTTTACATAGGACCATTCAGGGCACGTTCGAGGCCTCAGAGAGAGCGGCACACACAACGCCGCGTCGATATATGGCGCGCACAATAAGCGAAGTTTAGAAATAATTAGTCAGCAAAGTACACAGCTTTGCACAACATCCAAGTAACAAAACAAGACTTAAGGCAAAGCGTACATAGCACAAGACACTCACAGAGCTTGCGCACAATATAGTTGGGCGTTAAGTGGTGGTGGTGTTCGAAGTTGCGAACGCCAAGTTCACCCGCCGCGCCGGAGCCTTGTCCGCCGTTTTTTCCTAATTTTACAGTGTTAACACACACACACACACACACACACCGTCAAGTTAACACACACACACACACACACACACACACACACACACACCGTCAAGTTAAAAAAAAATCCATTGACTGCAATACAGTCCTTAAGACGTTAAGACCAGTTACCAATACAAGCACGAACACTTTCTATACAAGCACGAACACTTTCTATACAAGCACGAACACTTTCTATACAAGCACGAACACTTTCTATACAAGCACGAACACTTTCTATACAAGCACGAACGCTTTCTATACAAGCACGAACACTTTCTATACAAGCACGAACACTTTCTATAGGGAAATACTTCACCGCCAATCGTATGGATTGTCTTATGGACTCCACATTCTCATAGCGTTTAGAGCAAGCTGTACTCTCTAGAACTAACCATACCTCATAATACAGCTGGTTAGATCGGCACTTGACCGTCGTCTAGTCCCGATATTGATCCGCTGGATTACGGTTGCAGGCAGTCGCAGATGGCAGTCACTCCTTCATACCTAATACTTTACTCTTGCCCACTTTGCACTCAACTAATTGGAAAGCTTCCCTAGAGCTTTAAGCACAAAGACGGTTATTTTATTTGTAAAAATATTGCTCGATTGCAAAAATCGCAAAATTTTCAGTGACCTTTTGCGTCCCGCTTCAGTAGTTGTTTCATTTTTCCACCACACTCATGAATGAATGACATATTCTTTATTGTGCACAATATAAAGGAAACACACACAAAAATGATATAAAACAATTGTAGGTAGTGCACAATCAAATACCCAAAAAAAAAACCGATATATCAATAAATAAATAAATAAATAAATAAAACAAATACATAAATTGCATATCTATACTACATACAAATGCTACAAAGGAAGCCTCCTTTTACCTATTAATAGTCCGATACACAAACACTTGACTAATACCAAGTGTATGGAGTTTTAAAAATTGCATTTTCCTACTTTGTGTAGTGCAATCACCTCTATTCTGTTATCTTGATCACCTCACCCCATTTTAATATCGCAAAATATTGTACAGTGTATTTACGTGTGTGTGTGTATTTACGCCAAAATGATTAAACACAATGAACAACTGTATAACAGTTACAGATGCCAAATTCAAAAGTAATATTTTTATTGTAACAGTATGTGTGGCCACAAGGTACATATAGTTGCAAAGGTTAGCGATTAATAGCAAGGAATAAGTAGCCATACATATATATCGGGTCGGGTACTGTCCGAAGGTGGTGTTCGGAGTCTTCGCAACCGGCGCGTTTGTATGAAGAGTTATGAAAGTGGAGGCAAGGCAGGAATGTAAAGTTGTGACGTGGGGCGCGATGATGTGTATG
>JAFELO010000062.1:94092-107151 GCA_017140195.1 Eumaeus atala | reverse complement strand
AGTCCCTAATGGCGGAACCCTATAATGCTAAGACCTCACGTAAGCCCTCAGCCGCCATAGGTGGATGAGGTGAACCCTGATCTATTAACAACAGGTTCACCTCGGCGACTGGCTAGGCCCTTATTACGGGATCCAAACTAGACTACTGCCATAGGGGAGTCGTCCGGCCCAATCCTCTGACGTTGTTGTTTTCCCTTGTTTTCTCTACGCCACTCGTCAGCCTCCCTCTGACGCTGTCCCTCTGTGCCTCTCTCAGGCATGATTGTTTAACAGAAGTAGCTGTAGCTCCCCAGGCCCTGTCACAGTGCGTTTGAATCTGTCCAGATTATCAGACGACCGGATAATACTCCGTAAGTAAGTATTCATCAGAGCGACACACTCCCATTTACTCCGATATTAAAACAACATTAGTTGCGGCCGCAAAAGGTGCACCCCACACTTTGATGCCCTAACACCCCAACACCCCGACGCGCAGACACCCAAACACCCCAATCAATCAACATTACCCCGAGCTCTGTCCTTCACGACGGCCTGGGAATATTCTTCGGCCGATACATTATTGCTCCTGACGGTTCAATATGGGATCATGTACTTGGATAAATTATTTTCAACATTAATATTATTGGCTAGTTTTGTTCTAGCCACTATTGTTTTATTGAAGTGGAGTCACTGGGAGGGTAGGGAGCCATTACGCAGTGGTATTCTTAGTCTATTGTTTCAATGTGCATCAGGTAATTCATGTCAATTCATGGAGGTAACGAATTTCATCTATAAAATTACTACTGGTCGCGCTATTAAGTGCTTTTTAACCATTTTAGGAGAGGTAGTGCCATGCATAATGCATGTATTTTACAACCGGGTAGGTATTTCTCGCTCACATATCGTTGTAAAGTGACATCATCAGTGTCGGATTTTGTGCAGTTTGAGAGTAGCCGGTGGCCCATTAGGGGGGGGGGAAGGAGGGCAACGCATCCGCATAGTAATTATGTGGATGTTCATGGGCGTCGGTAGTCGTAAAAATGCTGCGATTGCTCTTTTGCCCACCTCTTCAGCTTAGTCAGTGACTCACCGGGAAGGTTTGCTGAAGAGATGCACTTTTGTATACCTGTTAACGTGGACGTGATATTTAGCGCCAGTGCACGACTGCGGTTGATCTCTTGTCGCTCTACCTTGTAAAAATAAAGTGTTTCTCAACTGTAGGACAATAAACTTTACACTCATGTTGCCGTACTCGGTATAAGAGTCATTAAAAACTAAACTATTCCGCAAAAAATGATAACCCGCAACAGTTAGGCTGATTTTAGTCTCACGCCGACGGCACGCGCACCGTCAGCGCTGATGGCCGAGATATATAAACTTTTAGGAAGCGTTTTTTGGTGACGCGTAGCTATCAGCGCTGACCACCGTGCGCGTCGCGCGTCGGCCCCGCGTAGCTGTCGGCGCTGACGATCGCACGAGCGCCTCTGCGTTCAGTGAGCGTTTTAGTGTCAAGCGGAGCGGACGTCGTCAGCGCGTACAGTCGTGGTGAATCGCGAAGTGTTATGTTTAATTACTAATAATATGTCAGGTTCTTTTTTTTGTTTTAACTATAATATGAAACATAACAATAATAAATACCTATGTTGTTTTCTTACCTATACTTTTCCATGATTACACATAATTATAAAACGAGTAAATATGTTTTTTCTTACCTTAAAGTCACCATTAGTCGTTCAATCGGTGGTATAGGCACGATTCGTAAGCTGCAATGGACCAGTTCATCCTGTATCTTTGCCAGAAGTTCGTAAAAAGTTCTAGTTGACATTCGAAAGTAATTAAAGAATTTTACTAAAATCAGCCTTAATGGTTATGATATCCCACGGACTAGTAACTATATAAAATTAAGGCTCGTCGAGTGTCGCGTTGACGCGAATTGTCGGGGGGTCTCTTACATAATAATACATGACAAAACTGTCACTTTCCGTCCTGATTCCCTTCGACAACGTGGAAAAGGGAGGACGACGCATCAGAACATATACACGGATGTTCGTGGGCGTTGGCAGCCACTACTCGTTCACAATTAAACTTGTAAAGTTCCAAGGAAAATATGAGTTAAGAGTAGCAGCTCTCCTACAAAATAAGTTATCCACGAAGCAATATTTATTCCAGTAAACTCCTATAATGCAGTATAAATATTCCCAACGACAGTAAACCGCCGCTGTCCCCCGGGAGCCGTCTTGTCACGCGGGCGTCTCATTTCGCAAGGCAGGTGCGAGAGCCCGCGTTTTTACGAATATCTGTGATTTAGCGCCGCCAAATAAAATTGTATTACGTCTCCACCAGTATCTTCTATCTCCATAAAATGTTACGCAGGAGTGTTATGTAAAATTCTCGATTTGATTTACCAAATATTTAAGACATTTTATGTTATATCACCTATGCCTGCGGATTCAACCGCGTATTTTTTTAGTATTAAAAGCTAATTCTTATGTTATTACAGAGAGCATTATTTGCTTTCCTTTAAAACCTAATCCATTCAGTGGGTTTTGTGTGAAAGAATATCAAACATACGGACATATTTTGGCCTTAGTATTTAAGATTTTCTGAAGTAGATACCTGCATGTTTTAGGTCGGAACTCACATCTTGTAGATCTATCACACGTACTGACCAGCTACATACTCATATCATCCATGCCCTATGCGGGATTCGAACCTAGTAGGACACAACACCTGACGAAACGTAAATGGCAGAATATGGTTTTTTTTATAGAATAGGGGGGCGAACGGGAAAAAGCAATCTTTTTACGACTATCAACCCCCATCAACATCCACATTACGGTTACTCACAAACCGCAAAAAATGCGTCACTGAAGATGTCACTTTACGGCGGCATTGTGTGAGCGAGAGGTACCTCCCCGATCGTGCCGAACCAATTCTAATAGGAGGATGTAGTATCATGCACTATGCATGGCACTACCTCCCTCTTTGCAACATGACCCTACCTCTTCCCGGTGTAACCGCTACCAATTCTATCAAGTTAAAATTACACGGACAGAGCGCACTTCACTGTCTTTTTTACAGTCAATGAGCAGTGGAGGCCTATGACTACCGACGCCCATAGACGTGAACACAATTATCGTGATGATGTGTTGTCCTCCAATGAGCTGTTGGAGACTCTTAAACTGCACTAAACGTGACGGCAGGGCTTCCGCTGCGGCGGCGTCGTGTGAGCGAAGTGCACCTACCACACGATGCTCTCTGACCAGATGCCTCCACTGCCCATTTCGTTTCAGTAACCTGTCGCTGCTCCCCTGGGCAAGAGGACCAGAAAGAGCTTCCTTATCGGCGCCATGCGCATAAACCGCAAGCGCTGTTAGTAGTTTTTTTATAGCAAAGGGAGGAAAACGAGAAGTCAAAACCTCTTTTGACGACCAATTTTCGTAAACATGCATATCTGTGACACCGCCACACGTTGCTCTATTGCGTCTTCCCTCGGCTCCCATTTAGGCTGTATCATGAGAGCGAGTCCGGTCTCATGATACAGCCTAAATGGGAGCTGAGAGAGGATGAGCAATCATGACGCCGGTCAAGCTCGGAGCAAGTATCGGAGCGACACAACATAGAGAACCTCGACCAATGAATCATAGGATCTGTCTATGTATGCGTTATTCTCAGACCGAGGCCAGCTTGGCACCCTATTGTAACGTCACTGCCAAAGGTTAAGCAGCCGTTTATCCATCAATCCGACTAGCTAGACGCGACATATTCACATAAACGAGTGGTACTTCAATTATGCCCCGAAAATCCAACAAAATGCTCTCACGAATAACATTTCTCATCTCATTTAACGCCATATATTAACCGAGGTATAAAAGCAAAAGTCACACAAAAAGGCCTGAATAAATTAAAGCACGTTATATCTGAGCGACGCGGCTCCTAAAGACGGCTCTGGAAAAAGAGCTACGTGAATATAAGAGATGCCACGTATATATTGTAACGTGGACGCCAGCAATAAGATACCTCGTAAACTGGCAGCAATTCATGACAATTGTTTATACAATACAGTGGTTGTATTGATTTTACCTATTCATCTTTAATTTATCAGTTAAGACATGACCAGTGCATCCCTTATACGACACGGTTCCAGGTGTTACTTTAATTGCCCATGATAAAATCTTTTGTCTTCGGTGAAGCTTACAGATGATTGAAGCTATTAAAACAAAGTAGAATGGGCGACCTTATCGCTTTGAGGCGATATCTTCCAGGCAACCACAATATGAAGTGATGAAAGATGTTTTGAATGGAGAGAGACAGGCCCGTGATTACAACAAACATTATTAAACATGTACACTTACATATACACAAGTTTCGTTTTTACGCAAGATTCGTTTAACAAATTACATGTTGCTAATAAGACAGAGGCACGATTACGTAATATAGTCGTCCGGAATTCTGTAAGTGAAATTTGATAGTTATTATCTCATTTGATAGTTATTATCTCATTTGATAGTTATTATCTCATTTGATAGTTATTATCTCATTTGATAGTTATTATCTCATTTGCGATTTTTTAGGTTTGCATCTAGCCAGCCCTTCGAGACTCTACGTAGTATACTTAAGTCGTTTTCCCAACACTGACAGCGTTGTGATTTGGATACGACCCTTCTACCAAAAGCTGCATCCGCTAAATAAAGGTTTCAGTCATTATATTACGTCTAAATCGCTGCGAGTGAAGTCTTTGGCATTTGAGGCAAATAGCGACGGAAACAATTTCCAATTGCCACTATTAATATTTTATTGATATCATTGAATCATATTGCATATGACTCAGGGACCCGTGAGTAAACTCGTATGATATTAAACGGTGGTCGCTACAAGGTACCTCCGGCAGTGGGCTAACGTAGGTACTTGGTGCATCAGGGGTGTTATGAATTAGTTTGGATATTTAACTCAGCTGTAAAATAGAGTAGGCAAGGCAAGCATGCAACTATCGTGATGAGTGACATTCCTTTCACTCTGCCTACCCCATTGGGAAGCTGGAGTGTGGATGTGTTGTTGTTGTTGTTGTTATAAAATCTATGGCATTTCTACGATCGCGATCCACATACCGCTTTTTTCCGTGTCAAAGAAAAGATGACGCATTAAAATTTTACAATTATAATTTTACTATTATAATTATAATGTTGCTGTTGTAATTATAATTTTAATATTATAATTATAATGTCGCTGTTATAATTATAATTTTACTATTATAATTATAATTTACTATTATAATTATAATTTTACTATTACGATTATAATGTATGAGTGTGTGACCAGCCCATTGCCACACATGTGAGATTAATCTTCGCGTGATATCGGAAGCTTTAGGCCTTATGAACATTCAGAGGCAGAGAGATCAGATGACAGACTAAGGTTCCGGAGTGTGCGGAATCCAGGACAGACTTAAAATTGTACAAACACAACAATTCAAATAATACAGTTTTTGATATTGATTAGTAAATAGGTGAGGGTATGATGTCTTATCTGGTAGACTCCCGGCTGCAACTTGGATGGTCCTTTATATTTATAATTATGGTCTGTTTTCCTTGATTGTGTTAATAGTCCTTCATTCCTTACTTCAAATATATTTGAATAAAAGTTAAAAGGACTAGAGCTCTGAAAAGGAACACACAACCAATAAGATTTAAATTATCTTGGCTTCAAGAGCCAGTAAAAATCAGGCAAGACATAAACTCTGTTACAATAAAATTGAATTTAAGATCAAAACAACAATGAAACATGGCGTTGGTAAGAAATCAAGAACTCACCCTTTTAATGAAATATTAACATGACACGAATATGTAGGTTCCCGGCTGAAGAGAAAAACCTATTTAATTATTGTTTGGCGATGGCAGATAGCGTCAGCCACCGCAATTATGTCCTTCCTCGCCATCGCCAAAAGGAAAAAGAGTGACATTTCTTCAATATAGAGCACATTAAGCCTTACAGTCAAAGATGATAAATATACTTTTTATAAAATACTTAAGTTTCAAAACATATATGTTACATAGTTTCGTGCTAAAATGTACTAGATTTCACTAATCTGACGATATGAGTGATTAAAGGGCTGCAAAACTTAAAAAGAAAACGTCACTTGTACATTCTCGAGCGCAGTTACATTTTGAACCGAATATTTCAAAGATTAGGAAAAATATATAATCTAACGATTTCCGTAAGCCGAAGCAACAAACATTCATCGGTAGAGTTTAATGCACGCGGCTACGTGATGACTATATTCCCCTCTCCGCGCTTCTATTCCTCTCTCACACTTTCTCTATCTGTTATTCTCTCACTTAGTACCCACTCTGGTTTCGGTTGCCATGACACCACCCCAGCTGGTCACACGGGCTCGCTCGTGACATGACATTGTTTACGAATTTCTAACGTGTTTCATAAATTTATTATAAGTGATGTGAACTAAGCTTATAAATATTAAGTATGAGAGATGTTAACATAAAGTGTATGTGTGAGCCGGACGAGGAGAAAGATTCCACGGATGAAGATCATTGAAGAACAGCACACGAAATAATTTCATTTTTATAATATATTTTTTTATAAATACAAATATTCTACTTTAAAAAAGCATGTACCTTCTGTATATGTGCAGCTTATGAGAGGAAAAAAGAAAGAACTATTCAAGGTCATGTCCTTTACGAGAAGAGACATAATATTACTTACACGATATTGCTATAATGTGCCTTATGACGATATATTTTAGTGAATACAGAATCATTGGAGTTATCGAGACGAATCTAACGATATACACACACACACACATGCACGCACTCACGCACGCACACACGCACGCACGCACGCACGCACGCACGCACGCACGCACGCACGCACGCACGTACGCACGCACGCACACACACACACACACACACACAGACACACATACACAGACACACACAAAACGCTCGTAACATATACTGCCCCCACATACGCTTTTGAAATATTACCACAACAACACAACGTTTTGTTAAAACTTATATGTTATAAGTCTAGGATGTTCGAACAAGTCCCTAATCTTTGTGCAGAATGTGTGTATGTAAATGTGCGCTACGTCAGTGCAGTAATGCTGTAATGGGTTTCCTGTGAAGCCACTCTAAAGCGTCGAACATTTTACCGGCATTAGCATTCTGCGAGTTGAAATATTGCTCTTTTTAGCAGTAAAAGGATGCACACAACGGTGTATGTGTGTGTGTGTGTGTGTAGACTGTTCTATTCCCTGCTACAGTCTGATCAGTTTGACGAGTGACGTGTCGATGGATTCGTATCGATACACGAGGGACAATGAATATGTTTTAAGGTAGTGCCATGCTGCATTGTGCAGCGGAATTGGAAAGCGCGACCGGGGAGATACCTCTCGCTCACTTGACACCGCCGTAAAGTGATACATACGGTGATGCGTTTTGTGTGTTTTGTAAGTTTCCGGTGGCCCATTGGGGTGGAGGTGAAAAGCAGGGCAACACATCTGCATAATAATTATGCAGATGTTTATGGGAGTCGGTAGTCGTGGGAAGAATCCGATTACTCGTTTGTCGTACTAAAAAAACCCGGTCGAATTCTACATTTTTCAATACAATACTTGGTTATCAATTGTCTATGTTGAGATTCGAAGCTTTATTATATCGCTTTTATATTTGGGATGCCTTTTTTATATCATTGGAGGGCAATTTCTTTTTTCTAAAATTCATTTGTAGCCATTTGTTGGTTACCGACGCCCATTAACATCCGCATTTGCAGATGTATTACCATCCTTTTGCCCCCCCCTTCCCCGCGATTATAACGCCGGCTACTCACAAACCGGCCCATTGAGGACAGGGGGAAGGAGGGCAACGCATCGATAGTAATCTTGTGGATGTTAAAGGGCGACGATAGTCGTAAAAAGCTCCAATTAATTGTTTGGCCCCTATTCTAAAAAAAAGAGCACAAAACGTGTACAATCGTAGCTCAGCCACCCCCTAGCTGTCACACTGGTTCAATTCAGCTGCAACACAGCATAGCGCTAGATGTTACTGACGCAATGTCAGAATCCTAGCAGAGACCAAGCGAAACCTTCTGCAGCCCAATTAGTGCGTGCTGCGGGGTTGCAGCCATGCGGTAGAGTAGGTAGCGTCTGGTTAACGTCACGTCTGTGACGTGAGAAACCGGCCCTTAACATAAACTGTAAGCACGCGCTCACATTTGACATCATTTGCGTAGCAAACATTAATTATTCAGAGATTTTGTTAGTAAAGTAAGATGAACTCGAGCAGATTGTTGTATTCTTTAAAATTTCTCTCTGAATTGGAAGCCTTATTCCTGGAAATCGCGGGAAATACCTAGGAATTACGCAGCGTTAGGCTTAGAGGTACTTGCCTTTTCAAACATTTGATATGTTAACGTAAACGCATATTGTCAACTAAAATGTCATAGTACTAGAATAATATTTTATGTCACGTGTACAGACAAGCTGTCGCCCGCGACCCCGTCCGCTTGGTGTACAGACAACATCATATGCGATACATCATACGAATACTGAGTTATTACCTTATTCTACATACGTGTTATTCTGGTACATTAGCTACGACATCACTACGTTTCATCAAATCCATTATGTCTGCTCATTTATCATCATGAAAGAAATATCTGTAAAGAAGCTGTCAGTCAGTCAATCAGTCACTCAGCAACGTAAAAATGACGAGTATTCCAATACATTATGTTAAATATTGGAACAAACAAACTGCTCATACGGATATATGAGCTGGCATCGTCCCCGTTACTGAAGGCGCGGGCCGGTGCCAGGGCTCGGCGGCTGAGCCAAACTGCCTCCCAGATATGAGCTGAGGCGGTGTGCGTCATGCAAATATGCTTGAGTCTATCGAGGAAAATTTAATAATATTCCACTCATACTCATATAAGTAGGAAGTATAAGTGAAAAACTGACTGTGTGTGTATGTGACGTCAGCACGATCAAACAGCTGAATGTATCCTTATGAAGTTTGGTGTGGCGACATTTAACGACCCGAGATAAAAAAGAGCCAAAACTCCTTTTTATTTATTTCAAAAGTTAACCTGCAAATGGAGGTTTAAAGGAAAGTCACGTCATCATTCACGTAACTATTGTACGAATCTGTTGAACGCAGGTGAATTCGCAGATAACGCAAGGGGATCATGCGTACTGTGTGCTTAATATTTAGGAGTCGATATAATTCATACCGCTGCTGACAAACAAAACTTCAACTGCTGCAAAATGATGTAACATAATTTTGATAAATAAAAAAAATTAAGCACTCCGTACACACATGCCGTTAGGGAGTGCCTACTACCAAGGGCTTAAAAATGAATTAATTCAAGAGGGTATAACCATCTGGCAATTGTGATACCAATAGTATAATATTCGCTAGAGAAGTGGTAGAAAATGACATTATAGAATTAAATAGAAACTTCAAAAGGAAAATGGCTTCTGTTCATTTGTCTGATGTTGCGGAACCCGTCATAGGCGAGTCTGACTTGACCGCCATTTTTTTTATCGTGGACGTCCGTAAATCTAATGGTTAATGTTTCGGACTTCCAATCTGGTGGTCCAGGTTCATACCCCTCCTGTACCACTAATATTTTAACAATTTTTTTGTACGCTCTTGCGTTCGCGAGGGAAACCGGATTCGTGTATTCAAATTCAACCTAATCTAAGTTTGGGCCTGACTTCACTTCCGGGTTTCAGAGGTCGGATGGCGGTCGTTATGTGTACCTGGCGCCCTCATCAAATACCCCACAATAGATAGCTGACCCCGATATCATCTGATATAGAAACGGGACAAAGCCCGCAAATCAATATAACTCGTGGCTTCGTTACAACCCAAAACACTCAATTCATTGAACCAATTGTATTGTTGCATATTTTTCGGAATAACATGTAAATGAAACGATGCTGAAAATCAAGATCTAATTTAAAACAGTTTAGTTAAAACTCAAAGACAACAAAAAAGTCTCATAGTTCATTCAATCAATGAGACATAATTAGAAAACAATTGTTAAGCATTACTTTCTTTTTCATTATTTTCGCCAAATCGCGCTGTATGAGTAGATTTACAAAAATGCAAAATATACGATTTCATGTTCAACTGCCGTTGTAAAGTATTGGTGATTGTTTGTGTATGAACCTATTTTTTTGCAATTTCATTCTAACGCGTATGATTTTAGGTCGTTTTTACAATACGGATTATATTTAAAAGATGTGCAACATTGAGACGTATTTCCCTGAAATGGCAACCTTAGGCGCATGTGTGCATTCATCAGAAACTATGGTCTATACAATGTGTTTTCAAGTATTCATGTCACAGTGGCCTCAACAATGATGTTTATGTGACACGTCAAAAAAAACCATATTTAAAGCAACGAGCCACGAATGTTATGGAATATGTTTCTGATTGTTTGTGTAATTCCACTAATAAGAATTAAATAAAAGTAAAGCGCACGATTAGGTTCCAGCCCAAGTTCTGCCATAGGCACAGCAAATGTGTGGAGTTCTTTTGTGTCCATGTTCCCTGATGCATACAACCTGAGAATCTAAAAAAGAAAAAAATTAGGAAGAGGCAGTCCCATGCTGCATAGGAGTAGGTAGTGCTTTGCATGGTGCATGACACTACATCCTCCTATGCAACGGAATTGGGCCGGCATGACCGAGGAGGCATGACTCGGTCACATAATACCGCCGTAAAGTGACATCTTCAGTTTCACGATTCGTGTGGTTTGTGAGTAGCCGGTGGCCCATTAGGGAGGGGGGTAGGATGGTAACGCATAGGCCTAATAATTATGTAGATTTTCATGGGCGTCGGTGGTCGCTAAAAAGGCTCCGATTTCTCGTTTGCCCCCCCAGTCAATAAAAAAGAAGCCTCAATTATGAGTGATTACGTACCTAGTAACAATCTATTATACATATTATGAACTATTTGGAATTACTACATACAAGAATCGTCTCAAGATGAGGCGGACGCCGACAGTATGAATCTATCACAAATATTATATACTATTTGGAATTACTACATACAAGAATCGTCTCAAGATGAGGCGGACGCCGACAGTATGAATTTATCACAAACATTATGAACTATTTGGAATTACTACATACAAGAATCGTCTCAAGATGAGGCGGACGCCGACAGTATGAATCTATCACAAATATTATGAACTATTTGGAGTTACTACATACAAGAATCGTCTCAAGATGAGGCGGACGCCGACAGTATGAATTTATCACAAATATTATGAACTATTTGGAATTACTACATACAAGAATCGTCTTAAGATGAGGCGGACGCCGACAGTATGAATTTATCACAAATATTATGAACTATTTGGAATTACTACATTCAAGAATTATATAAAGATAAGGCGGACGCCCGACATAAGTCTATCAAAAACATTATGAACTATTTGGAATAACTACAAACAAGAATCATCTAAAGATGAGGCGGACGCCCGTCAGACGGACACATATTAGTTTCTATAATTCCGTTTAGCTTGCGTTGAATCTCACATATATTATGTAAAATCTAGGTGGTTCAATTTACAAACCACACAAAGTGTAGCAACCAAGCTGCCACATTACGACAGTATCATGTGAGCGAGAGTTACCTCCCCGGTCGTGCCCAATCCATAGGAATGCAATGCAGCATGGGACTACCTCTTACAAAAATTCAACATTGTCATAATCCGTAGATTCTTGACCTCATCTGTGTGACATTGAAACGTAATAAACACTTATGCCTCCATAAGTGTTTATTTATTCCATAAGGGCAACACATCTGGAGATGCGGATGTTTGTAGGCGATGAAAGTCGTCAAATGGGTCCCACTCAGGTTTGAGGAAGTAGATGTATTTATTGATGGAAATGGCAATAAAATCCGTTAAATATATTTGAACGTGTAAATGATTCACATACACACAGACAGATTTTGAGGACTTTATTTTATGCACATACGCTGTTGGTGTGTCTATAATATTACTAAACAATCGTCTCCTTTCCTGTTGTCAAAGAGTAAAGTCACTCCTCTCTCTGCCTACCCAGCGAAACTGAAAAAGGTGATTAAGATTGTGTTTTCTTTGCATTTACAAATCTCTTTTTGGTGTATTCTTGCGGCTTCATATCAAGAATAGAAAAAATACATTCAAAATAAAAAAATGAGTTAAAAATGAAAGCGTATCAAGTCCTACAAATGTTCTTTGTTAAGACGGTTCCCTTAAGAAACGTCAAAGTGTTAATGAAATGTTGTGAAAATTAATATTTTCGGTGTAATTCTATGAATTGTCATTAATTGTTCTCTATATAATCAAGAATGTCCGAGTTTTTTTATTTACACACATTTACTTCACAGCTTGAATAAATATTCCTTGATTTCGTTAGTACAAGACCAATCCAGCGCTCTATGCAACTTCTGACCGTATTTTTATTTACGCCATAGTTTATTATTTTCTGAAGTTCGCAAGTTTCATATTCACTGTCTGTAAACGACCACACTATGGTTATAGTGTCAATCAACGCCAAAATCATGGCATTTCATTGATGTACACAACACGAGTATCATAACGATGATACTAGCTGTGCCTTGCGTTTTGACCCTAGTAAAATAGATCATATGAGAGAAGTTGTTTTGACCCTAGTAAAATAGATCATATGAGAGAAGTTGTTTTGACCCTAGTAAAATAGATCATATGAGAGAAGTTCTTTTGACCCTAGTAAAATAGATCATATGAGAGAAGTTGTTTTGACCCTAGTAAAATAGATCATATGAGAGAAGTTGTTTTGACCCTAGTAAAATAGATCATATGAGAGAAGTTTTTTTGACCCTAGTAAAATAGATCATATGAGAGAAGTTGTTTTGACCCTAGTGAAATAGATCATATGAGAGAAGTTGTTTTGACCCTAGTAAAATAGATCATATGAGAGAAGTTGTTTTGACCCTAGTAAAATAGATCATATGAGAGAAGTTCTTTTGATCCTAGTAAAATAGATCATATGAGAGAAGTTGTTTTGACCCTAGTAAAATAGATCAT
>JAFELO010000062.1:0-93949 GCA_017140195.1 Eumaeus atala | reverse complement strand
ATGAGAGAAGTTGTTTTGACCCTAGTAAAATAGATCATATGAGAGAAGTTGTTTATTTTTTTTCAGAATGACAATCAATATTTTTAAGTTTTCCCAGGCTGACCAGAATATTAAAAAAATCTATTTAAACTTTCGTATTTGTAAAATTAGAGGGATACAAAATCATTAAAACATAACCTCCTTCGAGAGCAGCTGCGTAAAACGTTACCATAATGTACAAGGCCCGAGTATCTCGACCGCGTCGGCTTGACGTATCGCGGCGACCGATCTCGGTGAGCGATTTATGTTACACCATCATACACGAGCTAACTTTTAACTGAAAAATTATTTTCGAAATCAACGGAGCATCATCATAATCAGCACACATATTCGGTAAGAGCCAGTTGTTTTATGCATCGCAGCTGAACTGAGATTGCACGACATGAGCGAAAAGCTCACATAGATATGTATACAGGCGACCGATAGGACGGCTGTCCGACGCGAGCAGAGAGAAGTCAGGCGCGGGATCCACGGCCTAACATGCTCTCCGTTGCACGGGGACGTAACACCGCCAACTCTTCCTGGCTTCGGACTGTTGTTAGGAATTGAAAAATCCCAATAACTCTTTGTGCCTCTTGTAGCCCACAAGACGGGAAAAGCGATGGTGTACATTCGTCTACATAAGAGTAATGCGTATATTTATGGACGTCGGTAGACGGCAGTCAGCGCAGGCAACTGATCGTTTGTTCGTCCCCCCATGCGATAGGAGGAGGGTAGTCCTTAAAGCGTGTGTATGTATGTGTGTGTCCCTCCCTCAGCCTGAACAGTCGTTGGTCATCTCGATGCCTCGAGTGACACCGGGTACACGCGAATATATTTGAAGTCTGTTCATTTTGTAGTTTAATGTTAGGTTAAGTAGTTAAAAAAAGGCAAGGTGACAAAATCATTTTTATATGTAATCGCAATCGGCGTCTATGTGCGCTTGCCCTATTCCAGCAGGCGTTGTATAATGTTTTACAAATATGTCTAAAATTGCTTTCATAATCTAGACTGTCCAGCTGTATTGCGGAGCGCGGAAGTACTTTATTCCTAATCTATCCTAAACGACGTGATATAACCTGCACATTAAACAAAATAATATCTAACTATATTATATCGTCATCATCATCATTATCAGCCCTTATCGGTCCACTGCTAGACACAGGCCTCTCTCAATGAACGCCAAGACGGCCGATCTACTGCTGATCGCATCCACCCCGGACTGCACGGAGATCGTCTTCCCACCTGGTGAACAGGTATATGTCATGTAACAGGTAGTGCCATACTGTATTGCACTCGAATTACCTTTCACTCGCATGAAATCGCCGTAAATTGACAGCTATGATGTCATTTTACGGCGGTTTGTGGGTCTCAAGGGGAAGAAGACATAAGGACAACGCATAACCATAAACTGATGATTATGGGCTTTGGTGGTCATTAAGAGTTTCCGAAATAAAATTAAATTAAAGGAGATTATTTCAGTAGCGGTTATATACGCGAGACCATAGTCATAATCATAGTCGCGGTCGTGAGCCACCAGTTTCCCGTGGCTCCTCCACGGGCGAGGCCGTCGGAACACCGCATTCCTCTTTCAAGTCTCTAGTTCCACATACCCCCCAGGGTCATCCAGACCCGGGAGCATACCAAGCTGTATGCGCCAGCGATTAAAAAATGTGAAACGACTACAATGGCAAGCTCGTTAGCATCAGCTCTCGTAATTTCAAAGGTGTCTCTTACTATCGATTCCCATTTACAGCGTCTCTTTGAACTTTTGTTTTTTCACACACATTGTGAGTAATACTCACAAGGTCGATATTGTTGTCGACGGACGTCTTTTCGTTATTTTGTAAGAAATGAATTGTCAGTAGCAACTAATTACAAATTTAACATCTTGGTTTCCTTTATCAGAAAACAAAAGAAACTTTTGTTTCTTAGAAATATTCCAAGCTCATTTTTTTGTATACCTACTTATGCAGAGGTACACGTTTCACAAGCATACTATGCATGAATTATTTATTTTCTTAAATTTAACCAACTATAGCTGGCATAAAGGAGAAAAACGCACTACTTTCTACACGTATGGATAGTTACGTATTTTATAATAAATAATAAATATAAATAATAATAGTAGATACATACATTTATATGATATTATATTATCTTAAGGATCGGCCCCAGCGTCACTAGAAACCCTGCCTCGGGGAAAATCGATGAAATACATATTTTTGGGACTTTGTTTTATAATAGACAATTAATAGGCCATAGTTTACTATATTAGATAATAACTAAGAATAGTTATAAAGTTTATAAAGTTGTTTTCTAAATATTAGAACAATATTCTCTATACTATATATAAAACTATAAACCTACTTCGCCTATAACTGTTTACTTTACTTTATGTTACTAAGAATTGTATAACTATTGTTTCTAAATAAATACCACGGGTTTACTTTATATCAGACATGTTAAATATCCTCGTAATACTTACAAGCGAAGCTAAAACTTTAAAAATTAAAAAAAGAAGTTATAGGTACTGAATCTACACTTTTAAAATATCTTTTAATAATTAACTTACCCGAAAATCCAGCTTCAAAATATCCAGAAAAATAATCACAGCTTTTGAATCAATATTCAAACAAAATAATCACAGCTTTGAAACTATAATCCAGTCAAATAAAACAGCTCATAAAATATAATCTAACAAAAGAGTAACAGCTCAGAAACGGTTTACTCGAACAAAATGTTCACCAAGCTTGGAAACACGTAAAGTTTCCGAATGCTTCAGAAGGGACGGCACACGCGCGCCGCGACAGCTCGCCGACAACTGAAGTCTGAAACTATGTGGAGGATGAACCGCCCACTGCAGGGAACTCCACGTGGAGACTGGAGTGAAAGACGCAGGACTAAGGATATGAGTTGAGTTAAATTTTAATATTCCTTATTAAAATTTAATTGCTTCCTTTCCTTTCCTTTTTCCTTGTTTATGTTATGTTAGAAAACAGCGGTAATTAGACGGCAAGCGGTAGAAAACGCTATTGTCTTGCCCGAGCAATACTCGAACAGTATTTTGTTATAATATACCGTGTAATTTTTATAGATTCAGTACCTGTCAATTTGTTTTATATTTTTTTATTTTTGCTTCACTTGTAAGTTACAAAATTACCAGGAATATTTAACATGTCATATATAAACTAAAACCGTGATACACTTTTATTTACACAATTCTCAAGAATATAAAATAAATTAAACATGAACTGTTTAAAGGCGAAGTAGGTTTGGAGTTTTATAATATAAATCAAATATTTAGAACACAACTTTATAAAGTTTAAAACTATTCTTTGTTATTAGCTAATATGCTAATCCATGGCCTGTTGGTTATACAGCAAATAAAATTTTATTACTATTATTAAGATTCTCAAAGGTAAGATAAGATGCTCAATGATAATATACGTAGCGCACGTATATTATCATTGAGCACATAATCGTCTAGGAAAAGTCACAATGGAAATCCCCAGTAGCTACCTCTATGTATGATGTTCTCGAAATGTATCTATGATTTACACGCAGTTTTCGCTATTGGATATAACGACTCCCGGGGAAGGTACAAGCGAATATTTTGATCGTTATTCACGGGCAAAATATGTTTTTTCATCCTTTTATATGAAGTATAGTTATGTATTGTTGTTTCGTACAGCCATTATAGGTTTAGAGTTTTCTTTTATCATTTTTCGGCCCTATTCTTTATTTGTTTGTATGTTGTCACTTATTGCCAAGTCTCAGGATTCTAGATGAACCGATAGTATGCGCTGAGGGATGTGTCTTTTTATTGAGTTGACTTAGAAATATCCTTTTTAAATTCTTAAAGTAGTTGCAGATCTCCGTATTTCACATGACTTTTACCTTGATTCGTAGACACAAATTTTATGAGAGAAGTGTGTTAACAAATATATGACATGTTACACGGACGGATAGACGGACAACACGTCTATTATAGGACCATAATGATTCGTATTTCCTTTTAGGGCGTGGAATCCAGAAAGTGTAGAGGAACGTATCATTTCGTGTTGATGATAATACTCGCGTAGTTAGAGGAAACTGGCGAGAGCCCGCGGGTGGATGCCCGCCTGCAGCCGACTGCCTCGAAGTTTCAAAAGCGGTCGACTTTCAATATTTAAGCTGGCAACATATTTAGTTTATGTTATTCAATATTTAAGCTGGCAACATATTTAGTTTATGTTATTCAATATGTAAGCTGGCAACATATTTAGTTTATGTTATTCAATATTTAAGCTGGCAACATTATTAATTTATGTTATTCAATATTTAAGCTGGCAACATATTTAGTTTATGTTATTCAAAATGAATCTTATGAATTCGTCATGATTATCGTCGGCATTTTGTAAGACATGGACCTCTATCATAGGATGCCTGGATGCCAGATCCTAGCCACACTCATCCACTCGGATTGACTACGGCAGGCGGAGCCTCTTGACAGCTACCGCCACACGCCGCCCACAAACATCTGAATAAATATTACGCAGATGCGTTGTCCATCTTTCCTTCTCCCCTATAATCGAGTACCGGCTACTGGAAGTAACCGAAATTCTACAACATAGCTGCCACTTTACGGCGGTAACAAGCGTGCAAGAGGTACCTCTGCGGTCGGCTGACCCAATTCATTTGCATTGCAGTATGGCAGTATCTCTTAATAGCTGATATTTAGCTATATCTAAACATTTGGGTGTGGTATATACTTCATCCAGTGGATCTCTTTTTATAGAAACGAGGGGAAACGAGCAGCCTTTTTAAGACTACCGACGCCCAAGAACATACACATAATTTCTACGCCGATGCGTTGCTCTCCTTCCCTCCTCCCAATGGGCCACCCGCTACTCAAAAACCGCACGAAACGCTACACCGAAGATGTCAATTTACAGCGGTATTTTGCAAGCAAGATGTACCTCCTCGGTCGCGCCGGCCCTGTTACGTTGCATAGAAGGAAGTAGTGTCATGCACTATGCATGACAATACATCCGCCTGAAATTTCTTCTTAATTCTATTGAAGTTAATTATCATGGTTTACAACAGGGAGGAAGCACTCGGTTCCTCCGATTTCCGCAGCTGGCATAGCTGGTCCTGTTCGAGCGCCCGTTACGTGACTGTAGGGAACACTACGTCGCCTTAATTCTCGTCGGCTCGTCCTTACGTGAACCTGCACTTAAAGCTCTAAAACAAACGGCAAAAGTCTGAAGCACAAGTAAATCACAAGGGCTGACACATTATAATTGAATGTGATTTATCAGCCGGGATTTGAGGCGCGCGGCTGTGAGGCTGCTACATAAAGCGTCTTATCGTCGTTACGGCCGACCTGTTCGGGGCGCAAATGTTTATCAAATACAAACGTTTGTTTTATGATCTCGCAATTTATCCTCGTATAAAATACAGTGATAAGAGAACCTGTGTGTCGCGCAGTCCCTGCAATAGTGTTATACCATCGAGTATTATTTAGCAAGGCAGCTCCATCTGACATGACGGGTCTGTATTCTATTGTATTCCAGGAGACTACCCCGTGGTGTGAACTGCTTTCTTATTTTATTTATCATCTTTACTGTAAGGCTTAATGTGCTACATGTTGAAGAAACGACTCAATTCTCTTAAGTGTGCAATTTAATATGGTTATTTACATGATCTGCATGGCTATTAATTTGATAGAACGTATCAATAGTATTTTAGTTTCAGTAGTATATGTCACGTGTGAAAGTTTTATGTTAAATTCTATTTAATTGTAACAGAGTTTATATCTTGCCTGATTTTAGTTGGCTCATGAAGCCAAGAGAATGGGAATCTTATTGGTTGTGTGTTCCTTTTCAGAGCTCTGCTCCCCTTTTTCTTTTGTTTATTAAATATAGATGTAATATGAAGATGTAACAGTACTATATTCTTCAAATATTGAATATAACGAATGAATGACAATCCGTGACAATTAGTGGTTATGGAACAATAACAATATATATAAAGGACCATCCAAGGTGCAGCCGGGAGTCTCGGTTAGCTGCCAGATAAGAGTTTATTTCCTCACTTTATTCTAACCTTAATTAAAAACTACATTGCTAACCATTGTCATAAACTGTCACATATAAGAACTGTGTTCATGTTTGTGAATTCGGGAAGACAAAGCGGGGCCCCCCCATTTTCGACTCCTTTCATAGAATCTTATTGCATATGTAAAATTGTAACAAATGGCGCCTCCCTGAGACCCTAAATAATATAACGAAATATAAATTGCATTGTACCTCTTAAATAATTGTTCTTGTTTTCAGCCAATAATGATTTTTCTTATTAAAACGTCTCATGTTTTGATCTTAACATATTTTTTTTGAATCTTGAGGGCTACTTCATACCAGACGTGTTGGAGGAACGCCCGGCTATGACCATATACCAGTACTGGCGGTAATGTACACCGCGGTATGCAAATTGCCAACTCTCCCCCCTGGGCAAAGGGTAAACTGGAAGGGTTTGCCTCTTACCTAAAAACTTAACCCAAACTTCCATATTAACTCCGCGGAAGACGGGGAAAGACTAGCTAAAGAGATGCAGACTTAAATCTGCATTGCCTTAAGGAAGGCCACCGCAACTCTTCTTAATTCAGGCTCTAGAGGCAAGGATAAATTGCCAAGAAGTCTACAACCCCTTCTTGTAGAAAAGAGAGCTACTTGTAGAAGGTGGCAGTCTACTCACTGCCCTTCGATCAAACTCTCCTGAACCACGTCACTGAGAGAGTCAAAAGGAGAAGAATTGAGGAGGCGGGCGAAGATTGGCCGGCATTACGTGCCCTAACACGCACACTTACTAATATGAAAGCGCCAAGGAGGTCATTACTGCACGGAGACGGTACTCCAAGGTGCAGAGCCCTAGATAGATCGGAGATATTCGCGAGCCATCTAGAAGCACATTTTACTCCCTTCCCATCTGTTAATTCAGATCATACCGCCCGGGTCCCGCTTGGGTCCAAGCTTACCTGGAAGACCCAGGCATGGGAGAAATCGCGACAGCGGCATTTCACTTTTCATCCAGCATGGTACGTAATACCATCAAGGGGTTGTAACCCAAGAAGGCCACCGGGCATGACGGTATTCCCAATATGGCCTTGCGACACCTTCCCTTCAAGACGAGTAAGGGGAATTTTAAATGGTATCATTCGCACTGGTCATTTTCCCACTAGCTGGAAGTTGGACCACGTCATTATGTTGCCCAAACAGGGTAAGGACAGTAGGAGAGCTAATGATGATCGCCCGACAGCTCTGCTACCCACTCTGTCAAAGACCCTCATCAGTGCTCATATTGTGTCAAAACTCACTCCTTTTCTACTACATAGAGACAAGCAATTCGAATTCCAACCCAACCACAACACTACTCATCAACTTGTTAGGGTCACCCATTTGCTCGCTGTGGTTAGAAATAAAAAATAATCTGTTGCCGCCGAATATCCTCGACATGCAAAAAGCATTCGACTCCGTAAGGCATAATGGTTTAATACATAAATGAATCCAAAGTAACGGGCCTTTCATAAAAGTGATTGCGTCATTTCTCTCGGACAGGAATTTCCAGGTGAGAGTAGATGGAGTTTTGTCCGCGACGAAATTCATTCGCGCAGGTGTTCCACAAGCGAGCTGTCTCTCGCTAGCTCTCTATAACCTCTACGCCGGGGACGAACCTTGTTCCCGCGGGGCAACAACAGCGCTCTAAGCGGACGAGACCGCATTCTTGGCCGCATTACTGAACGTGAGCCACGCGGCCAAAAAATTGCAGAGACACCTCGATCTCCTGCCGGAGGGGCTACAGGAGTGACGGCACCAACGAAGCGAAACGTGATAAACCTAACGAAGGTGCAAGCGATCGCCTTTACAAGAAAGCGCTCCGCACCAGGTATGCTTAACATTCAGGGCATCGCAATTCCATGGCGCAGGACAGCCAAATACCTGGAAGTCGTGCTGGACTCCGGCCTCGAAATGGCTCGTCAGGCTGAATCCGCAATCCGACAGGCCAGATACCACTACCACAGGCGAGAACTATCCCATTTAAAATGAGGATAGCACTATACAACATTCACATCCGATCAAGACTGACACACACGGCTCCTGCCTGGCATCACTTGCTGTGCAAAACGCGTAAGCAAAAGTTCCTAGCAGCCCGATGTCGCGCAACCTGTTCAAAAGAGCGGACGCATCGAAGCACGAGACAATTAGGAATCTCAGACAGACAGATACAGCCTGCCGAGGGAGATGGATAATCTCATTAACCGTTTACCTTTTATATTTATTTATACCAATTTTATTCTATATTTCGGTTTTATATCATCTACATCTTTTATATATTTATCTATTTTTTCTTACCATTTGTTTTTGTTTTTAAGTCAATTATGCGCCAGAAGTTGAGCATAAATAACTAATATTTTTTTTTATGTTAAACTTTTATATTACATTCAATATTACCTCTCTATTTAAGTATAAGAAGGAAATTTATTTTGGTTGTATAATACTTCTACAACTTGAAGTAGATTTTTTGTTATTGGTGCCCCTCTTTAAACATTTGCAGCCATCATACGGGCGGTACCGAGCGGAAAATTGCAACCCTATTGCCACTTTCCCACAAGATTCCGCCGCTCCTCCAGATGTTAAATCTCCTGGCACGGAGGCCCTCTTCCTCCAACCATCGTTTCAGTAACACGACGTTCGCGTCTGTCCATAGGGCCATCACAGGAGTGGTTCCGTACACGTTTTCCAGTTCTCTCTGGGACCTGAGAAAGCGCGATAATGTACGGACGCCATTCAAACAAAAAATTTACTTATAGGTCAATATAACCTCGACTTAACCGCAGCCTCGTGTTGACGAGGCTCAAACCAAAGGAAAGGAAGCAAAGCTCTGGTCTAAGTCCCGTTGACTTTATTATTTATTAAATCTCAATAGCCCTTTACCCTCCAGTGTTGACTCCTTTCATAAAATCTTATAGACTATGTAAAATTGTAACAATATATATTACCAATATATATCCCTTGACCTATATTCACACCCCTGACCTATCTATATCCATTAGTCCGTTTCGCTTTAAAGTTATCACTTCCATTGTCTCAGAGCAGAAAATCCGCACCAGGCGGAAATCACAGCAGGAAAATAACCACCTGTTATTTGCACGTATCTTGATCTACCCCTCTTCCCATATGGATTACTAATTTGTTGTTCGTAAATTGGTTTAGCAAAGGCATATAAAACTTTTCCTGATGTCAAATGCGTACCTCATCCTAAGGGAAAATAATAAGAACATCCCTGTGTAAATTAAATGCTATGTATATAGTTCTAGTTCCTACAATGCAATTTTTCCATATTGTATAATGGTCCTTAATATTTTGTGTGGGAGGAACAAAAAGTGGAATATTTTTAATATATCATATTTAAATCATCATAGTATGAACCATTGTTTTCTATGCATTTTTGCCATCTCACAGGTAGTTCATTGATCCCTTTAATAAAAGAACCGATTGGAAGGGAATCAATAAAATCTTTGAAGGCGATTTGGACTGCCCCATCGGAGTTGAATTATTTTTTACCTTGTAGAAGCTTTCCAAGTTTTGAAGAAAGTGGTAATCGGTTAGAGTAATGTTTGGGGAGTACGGATATGGTCTCAGACTCTGAAACTCTTCTAACTTGGTAGCCGTCTGTTGCGCAGTATATGGTCTAGCGTTGTCATGAAAGAGCAGTGGTGTAGAACGATTGACCGGCCTAGGTTGTTTAGCCGCAAGCTTTTCCATCATTGTTTCAATTACTGATAATAAACATCAGACGTAATATTCCGGCCAGATTTGAGAAAACTGTAATAAACGATACCGACACTAGTCCACCAAACGCATACGAGTAACTTTTTCGGGGTAAATCGCGCTGAGTGCTTCCGATTATCGTAAAAATGCATTTTTCATCACAGGTAATAATTAACATCAACAGATAATAATATATGCCTTCATTTTTGCCGATATAGTAATGTAACGCAGCAGTCGACGCGTGTTTGCCAGCTTGCTTCAGTCAAGTCGAGAAGTACCCATCTCTCAAGGTTTTTAATCTTCCCAAATTTGCTTCAAGTGAATTAAAACAGTTATATCAGTAACATTGCAGACTGCAGTTAACTCGGACGTGGTTTGCTATGGATCCGCTTCCACTTATGCCGTCCACGGGGCTTATTCTGCAGGTCGAAATTTCCAGGCCGAGAACGTTGAAACCAAAAACGAACTGTGCGTTCATTTGCAACACGACCACCATACGCAAAATTAATCTTCGAGTCGTTTCCGCAGCACTAGTGCCACGATGGAAGTCGTAAATAATGCGATATTTTAAGTTTTCCATTTTAAAAATTAAGTGACGCAAACAGAAAAGAACAGAAGAAAAAAAAACAAATGAGTGACGGTTATCGAAGCACAAATACAGGAATAAATATCTTTACAAAACTGAAATTGGAATTCCTTACTAAAGAGGAGAAACTCGTGATTAAATTGGCCAGTACGAAAAACATCAATTCCATATGTAAGGAATATTTTGTCTAACTCAAACGATTCCTTCTCAATTAAAGTTATTCTTTAAGGCTCCCCTTGAATACGTCTCAAACTAGATATTAAAATCTGCGGACACAAAATTGCTGACATAGTATTTAATTTATGTTCGTGGTCAAAAAACATATCATGTTTCAACAAATGTGACCGTATCATCATACTACGAGTAAATTTTTTATTCATTATTTTTTAATTTCTGTGGAAGATATTAGATTACACCTCAATAATGCTTGTCTGTTTTTTCAGTAAATCCTTTACGTAGCGCCTTAAAAATCTATCATCGAGAACGCCGAATAACGAATTAGCAATATAGAACACACCATTTCTTATGCCTCTCCTCCGACTCTTATTATTTTTATATTGGAATAATCCATTACAATGATCAAGTTCCAATAGGTCTTATTGTAATTATGCTTTAATGCTAGTAACCTGTGGTGAAATCTCTGCGAGACCCCTGGTCTGGCAAATGTCTATGGGCGGCTTATGGGATACTTATATCCACCATTTATATCTAATATATGTCAATGTGTGTTCGGGTCCTCCAGGTAAAGTTAGGAAATGAGGCTGTTGAACTATAAGCGCAGAGAGACGACTGCGACTAGATAAGAGTATGGGGTTTCTTGCCGAATCAACCAGATGAGATGATCGATTAAGCCTCCCACCGATCCTTCGTTTCGTTCACTTAAATATGAATGTAAACATAATAATTTACAATTTTAATGTAGTGCATTGTTCTGTTTCAAACAATTAAATTCAGCATTAAAATCAATTAATTGTGTCGTTTTAATTAATATATTGTAAGCACATTTTATGATGCGGGAGATAATGGGATGGCACTTCCCCTTCTCTAGCCCCATGTGACCCAATTTTAAATATTCATGCATGAACTGCATGGAACTAAAAAAAAATACAATAAAACTACTTTTACGGATTTTATAGTGGTTTATTAAGTTACTTATGTAGCCCGACGTTTCAAAAGCTTTGCAGCAATCATGGCAACTTAAGACATCAATAAAAGAGAACTTACAATTATTGATCATTTTATTTTCAAAATTATATAAATTGTGCCATAGCTTGTAATCACTTTTCATGGGAATAGCCACTTCATATTTTCCTTCTTCTAAACACCTTGCTGTATACTGGTATAACTTGTCACAAACATGTTCTTCCTCTGAGCTAACACAATGTACTTTGAACCTGTTCTACTTTTCAGTACTGAGAAGTCTCCGTCTCTGTCGTATTAAATGACCCAAAGAACGTTCAATACGACACAGCAATTAAATGTTCGCACGTCTCCTGACAAGATCCCCGTTCGCGGCAGTTGTACTACAGGTGCCTTTTGAGGGGCCCTAGATGAGGCCGTCCATTAAGATGTTATCATACACGCTTGCATCCAACGGCAGATCAACAAGTCTGGACATGTTGTAGTCAGGAACAGCGAGCCTTGTGTTCTGTAAGTGTGACCATGGCTGTTTATTTAATTTCGCACTGGGCAAGTTGCTAATTACCTTGTTTGTCACTAACGCCTGAATGGAAAATGTATAGTCATCGTATATTGACATACAATTCATTATAAAGACTCCTTTTCTAACCTACCTACCTAATTTTGAAACTTATCCTATATCAGGAATTGAGGCTATACTAGAATTTCTTCTAGGGTGACCTAGTAGTTGGGCGGCGTCAAAGGAATTTGAGATCCTGTTGTATATGACTGATTTTTTAAAAACAATGTTGTTAATATCTCTCTGCTATTTGTTATCCATGGCTACATAATTTATGTTATGGTTAATGTTAGGTATGTAACTATTAGGAACCTTAGATGTTCGGTACATGCAACTTAATGGCGCAGTCGTTATGTCAACGAGCCCAACTTCATTAAATGATGGTGTTGTAAGCGTTGAATTATGTCTGCGGGTAACGATGTGATACCCCTTGTGAAGAATGGTGCTGTGGTCACACTGTCATTGCCTACAACGTTTTACAGAGTTAAATCCATCAGCGTCATGTATGAAAAGCCAATTATTTAATTAGGGCAGACCATTACCTTTAACTTCAACACAGTCATCATGTTTTCTTCCGCTGGCGGCTTTTAAAATTTATAACATTTATATAAAGGATGACTTTGCTGCTAGATATGTAGAGGACAGCTCACGGTTCTAGTCACTGTAGCTTGCAAATGTGAATTTTACACGTGGACTTTGCTGCTTAAGTCAGGGTCTTTCGTTTCTGGTTAGGCTCTAGAGCTATAAACTTATTCTCTAAGAAGTCTATAAGCTCGTCCATTTTCAGCAGCTCTCGAGGGGCTCTCCGATTTTCTTAGTAGTCACTGTAGGTTTGAGGATCGAGGAAAATTTACTTTCATACTCATTATCAGCCCCTGCAATATATCATCAACGTCCGTCCAGCGTGACTGCATACTGTGCAACTTGTCCTCTAGCTCCCATTTATTGCTTATGTTGCCAAAGACAATGTTTAACCAATGATCTACTTATATTGCCAAAGCCAATGTTCAACCTAGCCAATGCTCTAAAATTTTTACGGTGTATGGATAACTATTTCATACGTGGCGGTGCATGTGTTAGCGGTTCCAGTGCTGGCGACGGCTGTGCTGGCGATACATCTGCTAATAGTGCCTGTGATGTCGGCGCCAGTGCTGGCGGTATCTGTGCTGGTGATACCTGTGCTGGTGGTGACCGTGCTGCGTAGCCTGTGCTGGTGGTGGCTGTGCTGGCGGCACATGTGCTGGCGATGCCTGTGCTGGTGGTGAATCGAACTCAACGAGTGATGTTTGAAAACTGATTTATTAATTTAACAAATGTAATGATGTAAATATCGCCAGCGCAGACTTCACATAATAATTTGTGATGAAATGCTGTACTTAGTACAGATGCGTTAACTACTTTTAGTAAGCGCTTTTTTCATTATCACATTTCATTATCTCAAACACAAATTTTAATGATTACGTTCATATTACGAAAGAAAAATTTTTCAAAGTACAAATTAAATATTCAATTTTATATAAATTTACTTAAATCAGTCCTGTCTAAATAAAATGTAAATTCTTGCATAAGTAGTACCAAATTTGTCCTATACCAATAAAATATTTTTATCAGATTCAATTCTGGTTGGAGAGAGTATAAGCAACAAATCGATCTCTTTGAAATACTGAACGAAGCAGCGCAGATAATTAAAGTCCAACAAGAGCCTATAGAGCACCTTTTATTTGCATATAAAATGCCTATTTCACGAACCAATTTCCCAAACCTTAACGGTTAGGGTCCGATGTAAACCGAACATTTAATATTCTAATCTCGGCTTTTTGTAAGTTCGATTCACCAGTAAACTGCTCGGCCTACGGTGAGGTAAATAAAAAAAAATACATGTAATATACAGCATCGCTTGCGGACATTGAACTCAACTTGGCCATAGTACTATCGTATTAGTGTGTATGTAGGTATGTATATTGTATAATTTAAGTGCAGCTCTTGAATATACCAGATGCTATCTTTAATTTGTAATTATGTCGACGGAGTCGGACCACCTTCTTTTCTAGTTAAGATAAGCACAAAGAAGGCGGCCTGATTTCTTTTTGTTTCTTTAATTCTTTTTTTTTTATTTCTTTATTTACTGTGGCATAATATAAAGCATTGATAATATTATCTATCAACAACCGCAACTGCCACGCAACGCTCGTTACACAAAGAAATTTATTTTGTTACCGATTTGTTTTAAATTAAAAAAATTTGGTAGTTCAATAATCTCCCATTGGAATAGCATTCAAAATTCGAATCGAAAAATGTAAAACATTTTCAAACGTCCCATCAGAACATTGTGCTTGACAGTTGACGTTTGTTATAAAACATGTGTTACATAAGTGATTTTTTTTTGTGCCGTAAGTGCGTATCGCTTTATTTAGTTAAAATAATAACATCTAATGCATATTCTACTAAAATATTAGCTTCCTGTACATCATCTCTATATTTTCTGCAATTGTACCAAATTTTAACTTCCGAGCAGAAAACATTACTATATATATTTTTTGAGATTGCTCGACGAAGTTGTTGCCCCCACTAGGTACCCTATGAGTAAATTTTAAGCTTGTACTTGAATACTATCGTACAGCGTCTGCGCTTCAGTTGAAGCCCTGCTATCAGCTTGCGCTGTTCAAAGTACTTTCAGGCAGCTTGTATGTCCTTGAGGCCATTTGACTTACCGTATGTGCATAGCTACCTTTACAGCTTCAATCAGCGCTCAATCAATTAACCAGACTTCAATTATAATCAGATATTGCTCTTCTTTAAATCGGCTGATACGTAATCTTGTATGGACCAAGCAATAAATATACTAACGTCTATTAGAGTGAAATTCATGTCTTGCCCTGACGATAGGACCCTGTGGCGTGGGTTGAAACCTGACACCTTAGGCGAAGCAAACCGAGGGGGTTACTCGTTGTTCCTCTCTTATAATAAGAAAAATAAGACTAAAGCGCAGACAGTGACACTCCCTTCACTGCACTGTCCCAAAGTTGGTGGTGTTACCCTGTGGTGCGGGACGACTCCTGTGGGCGAATTTGATAATTATAATATTTTGAAGTTCATTTTTAATTACTTTCAAATATGTGAAAGCTTTGTGATAGCAGCTGTCGTTGCTTAATAACAACATTTCACACCATTTCCCTAATGGTTTATACAAAGTGAAGGGAACCACATATCATGATACTTACATACCTATAACGCGGCATTAGAGAGCCCAAATAATAATAATAAGAAATCAACACCTCCCGTCAGAGGGAGGAGTGAGGACGCCGCCCTCCACAGATAAGCCAAATATTAAATGATCTCAATTATCCTTATCCACGACACCGCAATGTAAACGGAATCGTTACCACACACCACACCAATGTAAAATACCACCACAATGTAAAAGGAATAACGGAAAATAATTACTATAGGTTCTATATGGTACCACACCCAAACCGGCACATCTCTTCCCATCTGTGGGAAAAGAGGGGGTCTGTACCCCTATCGTCTCCCTAAACCCAAAGACACAAAAGTCTTCGCTAGTCAGTCGAACTGTTGAGGCTGGACAAAGCAAAGCCAACCAGTAGTAGGTCCCTACGAAAAGAAAAATGCCGCGCCTCATCCAAATTAGCATTGTATATTCGTTTTGTTAACCTTTCATCAGAAATTCTTTCTACTTGTCCAACGGCGCCAAAATGAGAAAGGGGATTCCTCTTTTTTACACCGACACTTTCTTTCGTACCTTACTGCTCTTTCACTTCATTATTTTCGCAACGATCTCACCTCGACCAGGCTAATTCTATTTTCACTTAATGTTATCACTGCCATACCCAACTTTCACGACCACATAATAACGTTAGTGTTAGCACATCATGTTGTAGTAAATTACGTTAGGGTTAGCACATCATGTTGCAGTAAATTACGTTAGGGTTAGCAAATCATGTTGCAGTAAATTACGTTAGGGTTAGCACATCATGTTGCAGTAAATTACGCCGGGCGAGACAGATACGCTGGCTTTTTGGTCGTCGATCAAATTTAGTAAATTAAATCTTCACGCTTCCTGTTGTCCGATTGACCTGAAATTTGATACATACCTTCAGATCAATTAATAACGCAGAAATATAGTGTCAAAATTATTATAAATTCAAGATGGTCACCATCAAAAAAGTGGTCGAATTTATAATTAAAAATCAAACAAGTTTTTAGAGCTCGCTATAACATTATATAAATTGCTGTCTATGATGTTAGCTACATATTCCATAGAGCTTGCTGGTGTTTTGGTACATCTATGTCTATTACTAGCCACTGGTGGAACTCCCACTGCGTTGCAAACTACATTAATTCGTCGACTAAAGATGTAGATAAATATCTATTTAACGTCATCATAACTAAGACGTTAATTAAAACAAAATACACCCCAGCGGAGTGTTCACAAGTGGACGGTGTAATGAAGCGCAGCAGTAAATTAATTAAATGAAGATAAATATCAAGAACCCCTTATGTGTCTAATTTAGAAATTTCATTAAAACTTTCTGCCACACTTAACTACTTAGGACATTATGAGATTGAAATCAACTAATTTCGACGATAACATTAAAAGAGTTTCTTAATGGTCTCTCTTAAATAAAACCATTCTGTTTAGGTTTCTACAGCTGTTGAGACTGAACATTCTGAAGTTAAAAGGAGACGTCGCGCTGTAAAACATTACTCTCGGCTCTACTATCTCACAATCAATTGAACGTCGGTTGATTTGATACCACGGCCTTTATGTCGTTTCTTGTGGAGTAAACTCCAATAATTAAAGACCACACACACAGTTTTGTGTTATTAAAGGTTATGACTTCCTCATCCTCCGGTGGCGAGTGTGTTGAGCGGCAGACAGCGATGCCCCTAGTCGAGTTATGGGTCCGAGCAAATTTTATTGGTAATATCTTAGGAAGAGCTAGTGCTATGCTGCATAGGAGGAGGTAGTGCCACGCATGGTACATGGCACTGCATACTCCTATGCAACGGAATTGGTTCGGCACAACCGGGGAGGTACCTCTCGCTCACTTGATACCGGCTTAAAGTGACAGGGTCGCCGTCACATTTCGAGCGGTGGTCCATTGGGCGGGGGTATGATAGGAGAGCAGTGCATCTGTGTAACAACTATGCGAATGAATGGGCATCTGTAGTCATCGAGGGGCTCCGATTGCTCATTTTCCCCTTAAGCTAAAAAAAAAATAAACTGAAATTCAGTTCGGAGTAATGAAGTAAGTAGACGTAAAACGTAGACCTAAAACGAACTAAGAGAACGTAAAAACGTTTGTCGCGGTGGTGCATCTAGTTTCCTTGAGGTCGTGTCAGCGTAACCATTCATGTCCTATTATGCCCTGAGTCGATGGTTAGTCTTATAGAACTAGATATAGCTAATATTAGTCCATCTATTATGTCCTCTGTTATTGGAAAATCTTTCAATCATTCAATTAATCCACCCCTCTACAAAGTCCTTAAATTGAAGCGCACGTTTAAACTTCCCTTACCACCCATTAAAACTTCATTTGCAATAACGTCACTTCTAAATGTTCTCTTAGAGACTGCACCATGTAAACAGCTAAAACGTAACTTACCAACTTTCTCTTAGGTCTGGACTACATTGATACAGAGTGAACTTATCGCTGGATATGGAACCGTAGTGTTTGTGCAAATCGCTTAGTCAAATATATCATTTTTCAATTTAATAGTTTTCAAATAATCCAGTTCACAATTATATTATTATTGTAAATTATACATAATAAACTTATATAATAAATATATACCTAAGTATTTTTGTAAATTTTAAATTTTCACCAGTAACAATAGTTTGTAATATAAAATAATGTATAAACACTTAAAATTTTTGTAAGCTGAATTTCAAATGTATGTTATGGCGGCCGAAGATACAAGCTTAGCTTAGTTTGGGAACCATTAAAATTTACAATTCTTACATGTTATTTGAAATAAATTAGATTTGATATAAATTTTCTACTCAACGTAAATACACTGAGTGTCTGTGCCTGCTACCGACCCGTAGAAAATTATCTAGGCTATAGTAAATAAAACTTATGTCAAACTATCTTATGTATTGTTTTCGTATATTTACGCGAATGTTATTCATTGTTGTGTCTCTTTGACGGATTTTATCGCGTTTCTTTAGATTATCTTGTGGAATGAGACAAAATCACCGTTATGAACGAATATGCCAAAATCCTTGTGCTGTCCTGTTATACAAATAAATGTAAAAATATTTTTGAGTTATAAATAATAAATGGATGAGAACATATATATATATATATATAAATTATATATGACCATAAATATATAAAAAATTATAAATAAATATATATGCCCTATTGTTTTTTTATTATTTTAAATTATTATTATAACTGTAAATAAAAATATACAAATATTCAATATATAATATAATTATATTCAATACAAATGCTTTAATTTGTATACAGATATAAACTATAAACTTAGTAATTATAATTAGTTAATAATTTGTAAAAAAATAATATATATTCAAGTAAATGAACCGATACATAAATAAGCTGAAAAGGAACGAAAATTAAGGGCTGAAAATAAAATAAATCCCGGAAGCAGAAATTTCGTCACCGAACGAAAATTCCGTCCTGATCCCACAAGTTTTATTATATCCCGACATTTCGGTAACCTTTCGGCCGTTTTGTTTTTGTTTGACCTATGTAAGAAATCCCGCAGTTGCAATCGAGTTTGTATGCTCCTGTCGTAAGTGGTTTACGTGGAATTAAACGTGCATACGGACAGGAGAGGAGCGACTTAAGTTTACGTTGTCTTAATAACTTGCAAGTGGCTGCGACGTCACGAACACAGAGAAACAAAGGAGTCAAACTTGGGTTTTATCATGTCGTCGATCAAAAGGGAATCGCCCACAACTGCCTCTTTTAGAAGTTTAATCGATCTTCCGTCTTGCCTGTTCTAAGTGGCGAAGTATTTGAGAATTATTTCGTCTAACCTTGGAGCTGCTGAAATGCGATAGCCAACAGTTCGCAATTGAATTCCTCGCGAAAGGATTCCGACAAACTTTTCTACGATAAAATGTTGGGAACAGAAGTAACAGAAACTTTTGCTTAGAAAACAATTTTTAAAGACATAATTATATTTCAACGATTATCAGGTTACTTTCAATTACCAACAGGCTGGCGAAGTTATAAACTAATTAATATCTGAAATCGGATTACCCTGTACAAAGTGAATGATTCATTGAATGTAATACGTTATTATACGTTACTTATTATGAGGTAGTGCCATGCTGCATGCTATGCCCATTGAAGGTGAGGAGAAGGATAGGAGGTCTCGTCCAAGACAACAATGATCCATTGGCGACGGTAGTTGTCAAAAGGCTTCGATTTCTCGTTTTGTGATATATTATGGCCCACCCTTTTACGTATAATAAATGAATAATTATCTATAATTATTCATTCTATATACTACAACTAGTTGGTAATACTAATATTACCAACTAGTTGTAGTATTACCAATTGTTTTTTTGTTACCAACTACTTGACTGCTTGAATCGATTTATAAAAAACGTGACAGTCCCTTCTTATTACTCGACTGTGTCACAAGGAGGGTTATGTTCCTCGAGCGTATGCTATGGCTATACTAACGCTCGTCTGCCGAGGAAGTCCACGATTCGTTCAGGTCCTGCATCACATTTAAAAATATAAGTACCTCCGGGTCTGCTAAGTGTTGCGCAGTAAGTTATTACATCAGCGCACGCGCACAGAGATCATAAACTACTCATGCGCGTCGTCGTCGAGACTCGTTCCGTCCCGACTGACGCAGGATCAGCATAGGCATCTCTCCGGAATCGAAAACGAAACGAGCATATCTGCGGCACAGCGGCACGTTGCCCCATATAGATGATCGTTACCAAGGATTTCACGAAGTATATTGCTAAACTCTTATGTAATGTGTTCTTTATACTGTACATTAAACATGTGACATGTGAACATTTTAATAATGTTTTCATAAACGCTCCATTCGGATCACAATATTAAGGTCATTTATAACTGCTACGAGACGAGCGCCTCCTGCCGCTGATCTTATGTTCGTATGAACATAGGAAAGCGAGAAATTGAAATGACTCGCGAACAACAGGAAGCACCGGCGATGTTGCCAGCTATACGAGTTAATTTAATTTCACTTTGGCTAACGGCTGTTTCCGAGTATTTTATGTGACAACTACATATTTTTTATGTTTTTTTTTAATAGCAAACGAAAAATTAAGTCAAATGATGACAACATATGCCCATTAGCATCTGACCGGTTATGCAAATGACTTCATCCCATCTTTCCAATAAGCCACCCAACTCACAGATGTTCACGAATCGCGACAGCATAAATATATCTCTGTACAGCGGTATCATGGCAAGAGGTACTCCCGGATCATGCCTGCCCAACTCGACTGTAATGAATCATGGCACTATACACGATGATGTAGTGATACTTCAGAATGTATACTACGGGCCCGCTTTGCCTGGCACCAGTTAAAGGTTAAACAGAACGCAAAAAACAACCTCAACACACTAGTTAATTTGAGAGTATGTGAATTGTTTCTTGTTAATTTATTTGTGAAACATCTAGAAACTCCAAGTGAAATAAATTCGTAATTAGTTTGTAGCGCAAAAACAAAATTAGCAGCGTTCTGAGTAGACACACGCCATCTCCGTTCAAGTGGTAATTTACAAAGAACTTTTACTTTCACAAGAAATGATTTATTTAAGTTTAGTATACTAGCAGAGCGGATACACATTGTCCATACTTGGAGAATTCGTTGTTAGGTAATGTACAATTTTATGTAGAGGTAATAGCAAACAAGTTAAGGTACTCTATACAAGTGGGATTCTTCAACCAACTTTCTACATACAAACCAAGGCCATGCCATTTATTTTTTTTTGCAATTTCATTGCAGTCGCTGTCACATTGTGTTGTACAAGATTAAGATCTTTCTCTATATGCGCTTACATACATTTCTAACCGACTTCAAAAAAGAAGAGCTAAACAATTTGACCTGTTTGTTTTTATATGTTTGTTACGCGATTATGTTAATTGTAGACCAGTATTCAATTTTTTTTGATTGATTGCACACTGCCGAGATGACCCAGTTGTCTCATAAATGATGTTCTAATAATAATGGGTCATGGTGAAATCGTAGACAATTCTCATGTTTAGGCGTTTTTTCGTAATCTATCCAAAATATGTATAAGACTATCTTAATGACGTTTTTTTCAAGTTCTATTAAACCGTATTTTGTTTTATTTTCTACCACAAATTTTATAAACATAAATGGAAAAATTGGAAAGCTTTATATCTCTAATAGAACTTAAGGGTTCGTCGACAAAATTGAGATCACTTCGGGAGATTTTAAAGTTTGTAAAAGCGGTTGCGACTGCATAAAGACTTCATTATAATAATTATACTGATATCTAATAACATTTTCTTGGAACGCCTGGAAAATATGAAACCTAGAAGAAGGAGGAGGAATGTTGAAATGCTGCTGACAACATCTGGGAAGTTTTGGCGGATGTTAGGATGAAGAGTCAATACTCGAGAAATCTCCAAAACTGCATAAGAACCGTAGAAAATATCACCCACGTTCCTTGGACGAAAACAGTTTAAAGAAGCAAGGAAAGTGTTACTGTCTACGAGACACGAGATGCAACAAGTCGAGACCAAACAGCGTGCGGAACGCGAAGCTGTTGCCATGGTTGACACTTATTACATCAAGAAGCCTTCTGCCTTAGATACTTATACTACGCTAAGATTAGATAGTCTAGAACCATCGTGCAATTTTAAAGACGAATTGCTGCAGCTTGTGACCATTATTGAAAAGGTTGAGCGAACCCCAAAAAATTTAAAGGGTACCTTCAAAAAGTACTTGAAAGATGCATCGACAGGCCTTAAGGACTTGGGAGAGAGCATTAATCAAGTGTCGGCATCAGCAGAGAACACTAGATTGGAAAGGGTGGTGGAAGAAAAAGATGAGGCTCTATCAAGACTCAAAAAAAATGTAAACATATATAGACCATCAACTAAGAACGCAAGGAGATGGTAGCTTTACGTGAAGAGACTAAACAGGCTGATGATCCAGACTGGGACTATGGTAAATACGAGGCTTTAATCCGTTGAGTCTCGTCTTTTGCCCGAGGCCCAAGTCCGACCATTTCTCGCTGATGATAAGTGTCTCAGCCTACCTACACCTGAAGCTCGTGCAATCGATGATGACCCTACGATATCCATCGAACAAAATTAAAAGGATAAGCCAAAAGACTCAGCGACGGAAACTCGACCGGTAGTATCAGTAGCCCTTAGTTTCCTACCACAGCAGGAGGTACCAAAAAATGAGAAGATAGAAAAACAATCGGTCTAAGGTAATTGAACTAGCTGCGAGAACCAACTCGCATTTACAGCCACATTCATCTACGATCGAGGCTTGGTCTAAGGTAAAACGTGGCAAAATAGTACTGGCCACGCAATGAAGCCGTTCAACAAACAAAGAGTTCATAAAAGAAAAACCCGACAAAGCTGCGTCCTCCGCGGTCTGCCGTTTAATTAATGCCGTTAAATTAACACTGCTAGTAGAAGCGGAGAAAAAAGGGATAACGTACGCTGAGATGATTTGTCAGGCACAGAGTAAAATAAACCTTTCAGAGCCTGGCATTGATTTTGTTCGTTTTAGATGCGCAGCTATCATTTAGATTTCCGGGGCATCACATAAGGAGAAAGCAGACAGTAAAATTCGGAAATGCTTCAAATGTTGAGGACGCAAAAGTAGCCCGACCCACCAAATGCGCTGAATTGCGAATATCTGGCCTGGACGACTCAACAACAACGGATGAGGTTATCGCTGCTATAGCTAATATTCAAAGATTTAGATTTATTTATTTGCTTCAAACATGGTAAACATTGGATACAAAAAGTACATTCTTCAGGATCTCTTAGAGGCATGCAAATATAATAATAATTATTAGATAAGTAAAAAAGTAAAATTTAATCATAATAAGAATACAAAAGTTGTCAATTAAAATTAAGCCTTAAAACTAAATAAAAAGTAAAAACATTAAATTAAAATTACAATGCATGAATAACATTAAATGAATTAATTTTGCAATCAATATATTCTTTTATGTCATAAAAATTACGTTACATGTATATAGTCTAATTCTAAATTTGCGGATTGGTAGAATTTTAATGTCCCCTGGTAGGTTATTAAATATTTTTGTACTCATATTTTATATTGTTATGAGCACTTTCATAGTTTAGGAACTTTGTCTATAACAAGTCTGTTCGAATTTCTAAAGTTTATATTTCGATTGAAATCACTAACTTTTACAAATGAGCGTTCAACATCATAATTCTAACACATTTTTCTGTGCTATAAACACTTTATGCGAATGGAAATTATTACTCCAAATAATTACGCCGTACCGAAGAACCGAGACGACATGAGTATGATATATAGATAATGTTGTTTTAAGGTAAGGTCTGTCTGTGGTTTTTCTCAAGTATTTTAGGGTATATGTTTATTCGTTCACAGACGTAATCTATGTGCGACCTCCAGCTTAACTGATCATCAAATTTGTACTATTAGAAATTTGGTTTCAGTCAGTTCTTTTTATTATAGTTCTTTTATATCTTTATATTCGATTGCTAATGTCCGATGAATCTGAAATAGTTTCTTTTGGTCAAATTACCTTACAAGTTATTGGTCCAGTCACCTTATTACGGCCTTAGTGGTGTTCTAAATATCATCTTCATGGCTAAGATATGGGTGAGCTTTATTGTCTATGCTTATCGCGATTGCTATATCATAGGCGAGGAAGGTGTAATTATGTTTCATAATAGTATTATGAATAATAGTAGCATATAATTTCATTTAAGTAAATTGTAAATTATAATGGGCCCAATATACTTCTTCGTGGAACTCCTTTTATAATACTTTTGTAGTCTGAAACGTAGCATTGGAGTTCGTTGTGTTTGTTCACTTTTTTATTTGAACCTGTTGTTTACGGCTACTTAGGTATGATCGGAACCACTCGTTTGGGATGCCCCTGACTCTATATTCTAACATTTTTGTAGGAACCGCATGGTCTACGAAATCAAATGCCCAAGATCAAAATATATCACTGTTGTTGTTTTTTACAATTAATGCTGACACGTATTGATTTTATTACTGTATATACAGCTAAAAATGCTGATTTATTCTGTTGAGATCCAAACCGTTCTGGTCTTGTTATATTCATTTGATTGTTCGAAGTACTCTACTCCACCAAATGCTTTGACATGCATTTTTCTAAAATTTTCGAGAATATTGGTATTAAAGTTATGGGACGGTAGTTTGCCGTTTCATTTCTTTTCCTCTCTTTTGAATAGTGGTGTGACTATGGAGAATTTCAGACTGTCCGGAAATATTCCCGAGGAGAAAAAAAGATTTATAATACATTATACATTGGCTTAATTTAGGCTCAATGTTTTCTAACTGGTGTTTAATCCCACTACCCATTAATTTAACAGTAATTATATTTACATTTTATATTTTTAACAGTTGACAATACGTTTTTATAATCTGTGCTGTATCTCGCTCTTCAACACTTTTTTGCATTTACCACACTTCACCATGATGGCTTTTTTACGGGCTCCGCTAAAAGCACTTTTCGACCTCGATAACATATAGCGTTATATTATTAAATTTGAGTTGATTCCAATCCAAATGCGAAATTATGTAATAGGTAGGAAGTAAAAATATGAACCTCCTTTTGAAGCTCTGAAATGTTCAGTTTACTTTAAAATATAATAAAATTGTTAATTATTTATATTACAACTTTGATAATCGGTATTTTGTATATAATAACAATAAATAATAAAAAAGTAGTAGATTTAATAAAACATATTCAAGTTGAAATGTCTTTAAGGTAGGCGGCAACCCAGATGTGGCACAATGTTGTATGGATGTTAATTTGTCTACTTGTCAATCTGACATTTGACACTTCAGTTGTATCTTGTTAGTGATTATTTAGATATCAGCCGTTATTTTTTTATTGTTATGATGTAGTTTTTGGTAATTTGAGTATAATTTGCTAACTTTAAATGTTTGACATGTGTGTGTGTGCGCCAAGTACAAAACATAACAGAATTTTAATACCTAAAAGGCTCCTATTTTGTGAAGAAATTGTGTTTTGACATAAATGGTTAGTTCTTTTAGCTACTCCTTGAACTATCTTCTATTCTATTTACTCAAAATAACCAACGTTTGAAGCCTTGTCCACCGTGGTTCAAGCCTTGTCGTGGCGGTTTGGCTTAGTAGCCAGGGGTTAACGTAGGCGAAGCCAATTGAACCGAGGGGGATCTTTGCACCCCGCTTATAAGAAGAGAAGATCTCTTTAAAGATCAGGAGGAGGAATCGCTCTCGGTCTTATAAGAAGAGGGGACCTATGAGCAACAGGAGGCGGCGCTTTTGCGTACGGGGCAAGGGGCGAGGATGGGAACCTCACCCCATTGCACTGTCCCAAAGTCGGTGGGGTTATCCTGTGGCGCTGGGCAACCCCATCTGTGGTGGTGGAGTTGGTCCCTTAGGGGGCTGACTAGCCATCGAGGTGCCCTGATGATTGTTGTTCCGGGGCACCTCACCAAGGGCGGCACTGGTGGCCCTCGTGGAGGTTTTTGTGGGTATTCGGCACTATATAATGTGCCGCTATCTCCACACACCACTGGACCCCACTCAAGGCCAGTAATGGCGCTTAAATGCGTTTCCTCGTGTCAACAAAAAAAGAAGGTGGATGTTCCTCGGAGGTACTAAAGACCGGTCTTTAGTGGCCGCATAGTGATACGGCAAAACCGAACTGGAGTTGGTACCGTTTGGGTTAAAGGTCCAATTACAGCGGCAAAAAAGTTGATGTGTGGTGAAAAGTCACTTGTAGGATGAGTTCACCGCAAGTGTAGCTCTTAACACCACGACAAAGACGCTGTTTTACATTGTTCTTTATGTGCCGCAGCTGAAAAGCCACACGGACATACTTCTGGTAGCAGGTCCCGTTCCAACCCGCGCAATAAATGTTTTCAAATGTAGACTGTATCGAAAAAAAAAACTCGTATAATGGGACGTAGAGATGATCCCAGAATCTATAAACTAATAGTGTGGCTACAAGATACTTGCAGACAAATATCAACCACTATGCAGCAGCTCAAGTCCTACTCATGCAGAGCATTGCAGGATACATATCACAGTTGTGACCGTATTTTATCCCCACTCACAAGAACTGGGAGGAAGATTTTTATAAGCACGTTGCAGTGACTATGAAGGTGACACTGATCTGCCACCAGTTGAGAGTGCGGAGAAAGGTCATGGTTGGGTCGCGGTGGTTTCGGGGGATATACTGACAACTGGAATCTATTTCTCCCCGAATAAACCGCTGAGTTTTAAGCCTTTCTTACAAAGATAGAAAATGTTCTAAGGCGTATTCACTGTCGCTTCCTAATCTTCTCTGGAGATTTGGGCTTTAGAATGTTGAGACCATGTCAGACCACCGGTAAATTCGATTTGACATCTCCATTCTCCTGGCAACTCTTCCTGGTCCACGTCAGGACTCTTCGCATAATGATACACCTCGTTGGGCGCTAAAGAGACTTGCCCATGATGCTCAGAAATTGTCAGCTATCGTCCAGATATGGGCTTCTAATTCGATTGAACCGGAGTCTATAGAATATGATGTGAATTAGTTCTGCGACACTCTACAGCATGTATGTGATGCAGCCATTCCTCGGGTCAGATCTCTACCTCCTAAACGACAGGCTTATTTACGACAGGTGGTCAACAGACCGTGCAGTGCTGCGTGACGCATGTATTTGCGCCAGACCCGATGTGCTAGATTTCGATTTTCGGTGAAACCATCGTGATGAAGACCAAGAGAGTTTACTTTTTGCGGCCTACAGCGAGGCAAAAAAGTACTCAAGGACGGTTTAAGAAATGCTAAGTATAACCCACGTGAAGTGTTTCTGGCGATTCTTGACACAGATGTTTGGGGACGCCCATACTGGAGGACGGTTGGTAAATTTCAGCACTGGAGGCCACCACATACACAGACGCACCAGCCAAGTCAACTTCATAGAATTTCAGAGGCCCTATTTCCGAGGCACGTTGAACATGTCCCGCCAGCGATGACGTTCACCTCAGTTTTGGTAATTGTAGGCGATACCCCACATGTCACAAAAGCAGAGTTCAGAGCGGCTCAGTTGTGGGTTCGATACAAAAAGACAGCCCCTGGGCTTGATCCCCGGTAGAGTTTTGGACGTCTCAATGAAGTGATTGGGGTCGAGGCTTCGTAAACTCTACTTTGTATCTACTTGAAGGCGATTTTCCGAATCAATGGATGAAGGGAAAGCTCATCTTGTTACGCAAACAGGGATGTCTAATAGATTTGCCGTCGGCTTACCGCTCTAGAGTGCTCCTAAGCGAAACTGCAAAATTATTTGAGCGAATTATTGCAGTTCGCCTGGTTAAGCACATCGAGGGCAGGGGCCAAACTTGTCTCAAAGGCAGTTTGGGTTTAAGAGACAGCACTCGACTATTCACGCCATATTGTGTGTCAAATTTTTTTCTGGGAGATGTTGTCGTAGCAGTATTTTACTCCCGTGGGCAAGTGTCATGGAAGCTCTGTGATTTCACGTGCATAGTCATTACACAAGGAATCCTACCTCTCAGAAAGATTCATGGAATATCCCAGCAGATGCGACTGGCTACAGCTGGTAATGTCGTGCGGTATTCCACAGATTTCGGTTCTTGGGCTGCTCCTGTAGAACATTGGTTACGATTGCGTGCTACGGGCAGTATACCCAGATGGCGTCGAAGTTACCTGCTATGCGGATGATACCCCTGTCACCGCTAGGGGAAAAATTTCCTCTGAGGCGGTTAATAAAGCACCTGTTCATACGATCGAAGTTGTAAACCGAATCCTGCGGTTGGGTTTAGAGGTTGCTTTCGATAAATATGAGGCAATGATATGTTTCCATGGTCCTCGTAAACAGCCTTCGATAGACTCCCAAATTTTTGTAGAGGGTTTTTCATTTGCTGTTCAGTCAACACTGCGATACTTCGGCCTTGCGTTGGACAGCAGGTGGAATTCACGCCCATTTTACGAATTGGCTGCCAAAATTGTTGAAGGTGGCAGAAGCTTTATGTGGGCTGCTCTCCAATTTAAAAGGGACGTAGGTATCGTGCGTTCAATAGCCCTTTTAGGGGCGCCAGTTTGGGCTGAATCATTGAGAAGACAAAATATCACTCTCTTAGGAAAACCTAAGAGGCTAATGGCTGCCAGTCATTCGCGTGTACCGTACTGCCTCGTATACGCCGCTTGTGTGCTTGCGAGGTCTCTGCCCTGAGACTGCATCCAAGGTTGCAAAAGTTCTTTCATCTCTATTTAGCTGGCGGAAAGTGGTGCGTGCTGGTCAGGGCTTTCATTTAGCACCGGTAGACATAAAGTTAAAAAGGACTAGGCTTAATAAATTAGACAATAGGCTTAAGAAATTAGAAAGGCAAGCGTGAGCTAGGCGATTGACCAATGCCAACTGACTGGGGACTGAGGACCATATAAGATATTCTAGCGATTCTAGAGCAATGGTTACAGAAGCATCACAACTTTCTATCTTACCGTATGACTCAGATTCTGACAGGCCACGGTCGCTCTGGCAAGTATTTGAGTCAGATTGGCATGGCACCAAGTGCAGTTGGCCATTACTGTGGCAACCAGGAGGTTTCCGCAGAACATACTCTTGAAGTGTACCCAGCTCCTCTCGAAGAACATGGCATCCTGTGTACTGTTGTTGAGAGTCACCTATAGCTTCCAACTCTGTTTCAAAATATGGTTGGAAATGAGAGCGCCTGGCCAGCGGATCTATCTTTTTGTGACATCGTGATATCTCAAAAGCGGAATGCCGAGCACAACACGGAGCACGAAACCCCAGCCACTCGTATTACTAGCAGGGGTAGAGTCCACTGAATTACATTCTATGTCTGTCTGATCGTGTGACGCGTCCAACTAGAAGTAATGTATTTTGGGGCACTGCGTGCGTTCCTCCCTGGAGATCTCGGGGCCACAACTAAGACGCTGAAGATGGTCACCGTAGGGTTTTAGTCGATAGGAGTCATAACCGCCTGTACAGTTCGGATGAGGTTGGTATCCTATGAGGATTTCCACATGAAAAAATAATTTTAAAGAAGTCTAAATTCCATGGCAATTAAGTACATTAAATCCCTTACATTAAAGTGAGAGGCAAACTTGCAGATTCATATGCATGATGGGACCCACACATGGCCAGCCTCACGTCTCAAAACTAATAATAGCTCTGTAGCTTTCTCTTACTTTCAGTTGTAAAAACATAATCATCGAATTGGTTTCGGTTCTGATCCCACAATTTTGAGGTGGGGTTGAATAGAAAACCTTGGGTCAAGCTAATTGAACCGAGGGGCTGTTTTTTTTATATTGCGTTCCTCACACCTGTCACGTTTTTGCAATTCCATCTCATTAAAAAGGGGTCCTAAATCCCCTCGAGTTGGGGGAGGAGAACTTTTGCGGGAGAAGGGGTCAGAAGCGGAATTCCAACCATAGCACTGTCCTGAAGTGTACAAAGTTAGGTTAAGATCAGGTGCAGGAGTGGCGAAGGTTGCCTTTAAATAAAGATATCAATGCTAAAAATACATTATGGAATACAGGCAGTATTCCATAATGTTCCTTTAAGAAGTTAGTTAGCAAGTAGACCCTTATGAATAATTTGAAAAAGTGCGTCATTCTTACTCTTTTGCGGAAATAATATGTTTTCATTACCAAGTAGCGAGCGAGGGCAACTTCATGAAAATATTTTGTTCCAATTAAAGATATTCTACAGTTTTCATTAGGAGCGTGAGATTGTTTTACAATGTTCAGATGTTATGGTCGTCTCACAAATTTAACGACTTGGCGAGGATCTCACAAACTTTAGAAAATTCATTAATTTTACTAAGAAATTTCTAGAATCATTTTAAATGATTAGTTAGGAATATTACTTGATCACAGTTTAATTAAAAGTAATATAATATCGTTTCTGTAATATAAAAATAATAATATAATAAAATAATGGTTATTTTGGCACAGATTTTATGTGGGAACAGCAGCTCGATATTAATGCATTTAATTCCACATCGGGATGTTTGAAGGTGTATAATTTTACCAGGTGAACATTTTGAAAAACTTTGCCTCTAATACGAAAATAACGTAATATCCAATTTTTCTACTGTTTCAGTTATCATAATGTTGTTTTTAGAGTTGTTAAAATACAAGGGGAATATCAGAAGTGTGGAAATTTATTTGAGCAAAAATATAATAGAAATATCTATAGAATATCGTTCTCTAGTGCCTCAATGTCAGTTGGCAGGACGTAGGTGTCACTTCGCTATAACGACAGATGTCACTTTATTTCTGTCACTTGCATTATTGTTGGTCGCATATAAGAGAGTCACAGTCACAATCAAGTTTGTACGCCTCTGCATCTTGTAGAGGGATATGGCATTTCAGTGACTTTCTTACCGAACTAAATAATCATAATTCATACCCGAAGAATTATGATTATTTAGTCATAATTCTTCGAGTATTTTTAATAACTTATGACATCAAGACTTCTGGCATCTCAGTCTACCCGAGACCATGGTTGCTGTAAAGCTTCTTAAACGTCGGGTTAGTTAATTAATTAAATAAACCGCGATAAAATCCGTATAAAGCAGTTTTATTGTAATGAATCCCAATAACACTTTAGTGCGCCCCGGGGTCTCGAACCTACAACCCCACGACTGTGGTTTAACATGCTTACCACTACATCACGAGGTAGTAAATATACATACAAGTACAAAAATGGAATTATTACATACATTATTGAAAAATACACAATAAAATTCTATGGCTCTCTGGGAATCTATAAAAACTATAACTAACTTTAAAAATAATAAATCTACTAATACCGTATTACTCAAACATAAGGTAAGGTGAGACCCCTAATGAATCAGTTAATCAGGTTAATGAGTTTCTCTCCGATATTGGCAAAAAGATGCCTGTGATATTATCATTAGTGATACCCCTATAACGATTGATTACGGTATACAAAACACCGACGCTATAGTTTCATCTTTTGTCCTGCTGGAAACATATCCTATAGAAATTTTAAATATTTTAATGTCCTTAAAACCTACTTGTGCCCCTGGCATCGATAGAGTGCCCTCAAAATTCTTTAAAATGTGTAAAATGGCTATAGTTCTAATGGTTAGTCATCTAGCAAATCTAAGCTTTAATAGAGGTATTTTTCCGAAGTTGCTTAAACAATCACTTATCACCCCGATTTAAAAGAGTGGAGAAAAGACTGACCCAAATAGTTACAGGCCTATCACAGTGCTTAACGTTTATTTCAAAAATTATAGAGAAAATTAGAAGTAGCAGACTAGTTATCTAATTGACTAAAAATTACTTTCAAGCTCCCAATTTGGTTTTAAGCGAGGTAAGTATTTTAAAGCTTACATCAACAGTGATCAATGAAGTTGATAACGGAAAAAAGGTGCCTTGCTCTTTTCCTCGATTTAAAAAGGGCATTTGCTACATTTTCTCTCCCCACTATTATAAAAAACGGCGTCCCACAAGTAAGCGTGCTGGATCCAACCCTGTTTCTCATCTACGTAAACGACTTAACCAATATGTCTATTCAAGGTGACGTATGATTTCATATGCAGATGACACGGTAGTCGTTTTTACGGGCGAAACATGGGAATCGGTTTTCAGTACTGCCAATAGAGGCCTACAGAAAATCAACCTGTGGTTAAAATAAAACCTCCTTACACTCAACACAAATAGGTCTCAGTGCAAATGTTTTACAAAAACTTAAAGAATCAATCACATCAAGGGCTAGATCTTAAAGTTCATTGCTGTAATCCTCAGTTAAACATAACATGTCAATGTGTTGCATTGCAAAGGGCTTCATCTGTTAAGTACTTAGGTATTATAATCGATCAATGTCTTACATGGCACCAACACCTGGAATACATTAAAGTGAGAATAAGGAAACTTGTGTGGACATTCAAAACCCTACGTCACATTTGCAACACGATCCTCCTATAAAAAACATACATTGGTTTAGCGCAATCAGTAATGACTTATTGTATTCCGGTGTGGGGAGGCGCTGATAAAACTAAATACCTGGAAGTGGAAAGAGGTCAGAGGTGTCTGTTTAAAATGATATATTCTAAGCCGTATATACCCTACAACAGATCTCTATTTACACTGCAAATTACCCAGCATGCGCAAGTTATATCTTATCTTTGCAATCTTAACACTTCACAGGTCTCTACCCTTCAAACCATTTACGTTGAATGAAAGAAGAAACTCTTCTTCATGGAAAATGTTGTCCATGTTATGTATCATCCTTTGCAAAGAGACAGTTTGATGTACAGTCTGTTTTATTATATAACGAGATAAATAAGAGGCTAAATATTTACCTGTTAACTCATTGATGACTTTAAACAAGTCCTGTTAAGTTGGTTATGCACGCTTAATTACTACGGGACTGAAAATTTAATGATTAGCTATAAGTCATAATTGTTGTAGTACTTAAGCAGTTTGTAAACACACACATAGTTTCACGTACCTTACACAAATGCTTAAACTTAGATAATATCGTACATACACTCACGCATACAATCCATACAATCACATATATATACACACACACACACAAACAAACCACACATACACACACTCACACGCTCACCTACACACACACATACATGTGTGTATTTTTTAATTTGTATCCATCTTATTGTTGTCTGTTGGAAGAGCGAGGCCTGACACAGGTTGATCAAACCTGCTAGGACGACTTGACTACATTTGTAATATTACCACTTAATCTTAAAATGGAAATAAAGTTATTTATTGTTTATTATTATTATTAAAAAATAACATCTTACAAAGACGTCTGTTAAACGAGTCCCAATTCAATAGGATTATAATTTGTGTTGTTTAATTACCGAGTTCCTATTGCTATCTTCTAACTCCATCGTTAGATCAGCTCCAAGTCTTATTAATTTTCTATTGCAATATATAATAACAGTAAAGCGTCGGGGCAAGTGAAACTAAATAATGGCCAGTTAAAAAAGGAAACCTGAAACCAAAGGTCATATAAAATAGATTATGACATCCGCATAATTCTTGTTCCCGTCCAACCAAAGGTTTGGCATACATTTTCTATTATATTTTGATGAGAGGTTTTTAAGTGAGTAGTCGCTGGCCCATTGTAGGGGGGATACAAAAGGAGAACGCATTGGCATACTAATAATGAGGTTCATAGATGTCGGTACTCGTACACAAAAAAAATAACAAGGAATTGTAAAAGGTTGTTGATTCAGACGCGGTGTGAATCAGAGTGGCGAAGACATCGCAAGGTTCATTAAAGTTGCCTTAAGTGCTGAATAAACTGCTGCTAGTTCACAAGTTCCTGCATTTATAAAAAGTGCCCTCTAATAGAGATCAATTCGATATTGATGGTTATTGATTGAACTTGTGAGCACTAATCAGTGTACATATCATATCAACAGCTCAAGTAAATCCTTCACAATAGTTTTGGGTATAGGATCCTACTTTCTGGTACGATATTTATAAGGTTAACACACACACAATTATAAAGTTGTGCATGAAGTTCTTACCTATCTTTATCCTTCTGAACCTCTGCAGTAAATGATTTTTTGTAATTTGGATTCATTTTTATATACAACTAACAGCGCCACGGGGCTTCATAGTCCACCCCCAAATTGCACTCTTGTGGGCGGAGTTTCGTAAAATTCGTAAGTAGCGGATATCTGTATCCTAAATGGATAGGATCGTTTCCTCATACGGTATGATGGTACTTGACAAATTACACCCCTATAAAAGGTTCAGTTTTCCTAATTTCACATTGTACTTGTTAAAACACTTAGAAGCTATTCCCGTCGTACTGAATGTTAGTTCATGCTAGTTTGAACAAATATTGTTGTATTGGCAATATATAAAAGTATTGTTAAAATTGTGTTCATCCCGAGTCGAATTGGGGGAATGTTATTATTTTATTAAGATTGTTAAAATAGACTTCTGAACCACCCGTTCTCTCCGACTCCGTCGCTCTATTTCAATATTAAGCTCTCGGTTGTGTTTATTTCTGTTCCCGCTCCTGGTCGCTAAAAATACCATATATTCACCAAAGCAAAAAATGAAGAGACAGGAAAGACGTTCCTAATTTTATTGCTAGTGGAAAAGACCAGATCACAAAATAAAGTGGCTTCATCTGGTAAAGCTGTAACAATCTTATGAGATATATATTATAATCAGCATGCTTATGAGCTATTAAACGTTGTCTCACTTATGGAGTAATATTTTTACAAGCAAAGTAGGGATTAGTTTGCAAGTCCCCCATATTCTGTTCATTTATTTCTGAAATATTTTAGAACAATAACAAACATTTATTCATGTACCGCTAAACGAATAAACACAGAGTATGGGCAGGCAACTGTAGACTTTAGTGTCGAGTTTTAACGCACTTTGTAAAGACGCTAGACTGCATAACTGACTCTCATTTCTAATTAAATAATTTTACATAAATATCGCGCTTTGTGGAGATGAAGAATGAACGACACTACTGCTATTCAAGCACCGACTTACGCTTCCTTTAGTTTTCACAGAGCGCAGCGCAGCACGTGCTGCTATACATAATAATGTTGTGAATTAAGCGCGTCGTCCGAGTTCGAATGTTAGTTCGAGCGAGAATGTTAATGAACGACGCTCTGAGAGCGTCGTTCATTAACATTCATTACGTAGAAAATGCAAATAGGCAATGATATGAAAGTAAATGATTAAAACTTTAGGCGTTTTTAGTGAAATACGTGGAGCAGTAATTGTGGCTTCGTGCGCCACAAATCTGTACGTGAGTATCACAATAAAATTGATCAGGAAGTCTTTTCTTTTGAAACGAGACCATTGTCGTGACAATTACGATGTGCAAAACTGATCTCGTTGGCATCCAAATTATGTTTAAAATTATTGCCGGAGGACTTTACACAAACTAAATAAATCTTAATATTGGGCATTGTAACTTTGTAAAAATAGTCTTGTAATATAATTTTCTCGCATGGAAAGCTATATTGGACTATTATTTTCTCTCTGCCGCTAAATGTCAATAAAATTCCTTAGAGTTGCACACAGTAACTCCAGCACTACCACATTTGAGCCCGTAGCGTACAGCAGGGCTCGGCTCGGCACATCTAATCCGAAGTCAACCGAATTGTTCCTTGACTTATCAAGCAAATACAAGGGGTTATAATTATTACACGCTGTACCGTAATCTATCTTTTACTTTTTCTCCTCACCGCGGCTATCAGTTTATTTCATCGTTTTAACCTCCATTTTGTATGCGTAGTTCGTTTCACATAAAATGTGTGCCGGCGCCTGACAATAGAAATTTGTCATGTCAGTTGGTTGATCTCGCACTGCGCCGGTTTCTTCATGTCGCGTGTCGTCGCTCATTACATATATATTTTATTTATGCAACTTTTTCAACTTACTGAAAGTTAAAATTTAGAACAACATTTTACGCCCCCATACTAATTTGTTGTAGTAGTGGTAATCTCAAAGTATTGCTTGAATTTATATTAGATTTTGGACATTGCATTATTCTGTAAAATATGCGTGCGGGTACAGTATAAAATTAAATAAATAAATATTATTTTGTTAGCGGTATATTTGGCACTCGCAGTCGTTGGGTCGCCAAGTTAATGCTCCTAGGCCCGGGGTACCTCACTGCGGTGATGATATCCGCAGTTCTAGCGCTAATTGGAGTACCTGAAATTACGAAATGAAAATATTTTAAATAAAATGTAATATAATCCTAAAGATAGTAAAAAAGGTAGTATCGAGCGGTACTGCAGGCACATTGGGCCGGAATGACAGAGAAACATCGGACCTCGCGCACACGACACCGTCGTTAAGTTACAGCTATGATGCGTTTCGTGAGTTGTGTGTGACCATTGGGTAAGAGGACGAAAGGAGTGCAATGCGTCTGCGCATATGCATATTGTCAACAAAAGTGGATGTATATGGACGTTGATATTGGTCAAAAGGCTTCGATTGCTCGTAAATCCCCCTATACTATAAAAAGATCGATAAAGTAATATGATATTAATAAATGCTTTCAATATATTTTGAAAATATTTTTGTCACGAATCTACACAGTAGAAGTACACGATATTATATTGAATAGAAATTTTTTTTTTGTTCGAAATCAATATTGTAGCTTTAAATTTGCTAAATTGCCGACACTTAATAAATAGAGAAAGTAAAATCAGAAAGTTTTCACGAAACTAAGATACAACAATTTCGCCGAAGTGAGTCACAGCGAAATAGTGTAATTTGGTAAGTTTTTCAACTAACTAGTTTGGTAAACATTGTGTAGGGTCGTTAGGCGAGAAAAATGAGCCATCAATAACCGCACATTCTATTTGTACGCTATATTTGTAATATTATGGTGTACCTCGTCTGTAATCAACAAATATAACTTTTGGTTTTACTTTTCTTATCATTTATTACAGTTCATATTTAGAAATGTTGAAAAATGTAGTTGTTTCATAAATTTCAATTCTCGATCGATCATGACAACTTGAAACTACTACGCACTAGTAGAAAGTACGTTAAATTTCCGTTATTACCGTACTTAGGATGAATCATACATGACATTATAACTTAACAATATCACGAAACACGACGGCAACACTGTCCGCTAACGTCGGCACTTTAATTTGATTATTACCAGCGCTCGTCTTTGACAGTTGACACTTGCCACTTTAAAATACACGAGCGAATGCAAACGATACGCGCACTGCGGCATGCACCAGTTGCGCGCCGTAGTACGCATACCGTATGCAGTAGGTTGGTAATTTATATATTCCCGCGGATATACAAATTAGTAGTGTTCCCAAGTAAACTGTAGTCATAGGAATTTGCTGTCACGATGACGTGTAGTGTTGTATGACATACGTGCTAGCTTACAGCAGCAGGGTACAATATTACAAACATATTACTGCATAAAAACCTTGTCAACGCAAAAGGAAATTTATAATCAAATTTCATGCAGTCGTATGCGTTTACGTACATTTGAGCATTTCATTTTTATGCACATAAATCCCCGCGTACAACCTGTTATCTTGACTTTATTATATTTCCTATCGTCATTTAATTAGGAAATGTATATACAGTTCACTAGCTGCAGCTGTGCTGTGCTAACAAACTGTTTGAATCAAGTTGTCGCGCATTCTCAGTGTCAAGTTGTCAAGCTGTCACGTGATACGCTGCTGTCTGTCACGTAGTTACACTGACATGAATGTAGCGTGTCATCAAACGGGCCTACAGTTGTGCACGTACATCAATGGGGATTACCGGCAGGACGTCTAGCATGGAATGAAATGAAATAAAAATGATTTTATTCAAAAAAAAAATACAAAATATACTATTTGTATGTTAAATAAATTTACAATGATGAGTTTTTTTTTGGACGTGAACTTATTGCTGAGGAAGTGAAGTGAAATCCAATACAGCATGATACAGCTGATCCAATACAGCTTGATACAGCTGATCCAGTACAGCTTGATACAGCTGATCCAGTACAGCTTGATACAGCTCATCCAGTACAGCTTGATGCAGCTGAGCTGCAAGTGCTCCTCGGGCGATGATGGTTACTATGTGCTATGTGTGACGGGAGTAATGCTTGGGACCATTAGGGATATAAATTTGTATATACAATACGTACCTACTACTTGCGACCCATGGTTTCGCCCGCGTCAGTTTGGAGCACCTATTTCTTAAAACTTTCAATCTCAATTGCCTATTATTCAGTTGTTTATGAGAGCTGTCGTAGTACAAAGAGAGACAAATATTTTCGTGCAACGAGCTGTGTTTTACACACGTTCAAAACACGGCTCGCTATAGAAGTATGTAACATCTTCGACGGCACCAGTCAGTCTAATAGATCACGTGGTCTCTGCGTCGTGTGCGGCTCATACATCAAATGCTACCGTAGGGTAATTTGAAAAGCGAACTGGGATATGTGATGAAGAGGACGGCCTCTTATCAGATACAGTTTTTACTTTAAACATTTATGTTATTAGTGAATTTATATTTTCTATGTGAAACAAAGTGATTTACAAAAAATTTTTAGTATGTGAAATTAAAACTGAGTTAAAAAACTATTAGCTGGAAATTTAAAATTGTTTGCCAATTAACGTTGACTAATTAATGATAAATTCTGACCAATATTAACCAGTAGGATATAACAACTTAACGTTAATTGTATAATAATAATGTGGTCTACTAATCTTTAAAATAATTAGGACAAGTTGAAGTCACTTAAGTTTCACGCATGGTTCACTAGCAGTACATTCAAAATTGCTTGTGGTGTAACTTCCACTATAACCAGTAATGCTGATCGATTAATCAAACTTGTTGACCATTATATATATGGCGACCGGCTGGCTCAGTTGGTAACGTAGCGGTTAGTCCGCGTGTGACGCCCGGGTTCCAATCCCGCTTACGTCATAGATGTAATGCACGTACACATGTATATACATATACATGTATTATATGTATTTACATCATAAAAACCTTAAATATCTAAAGTTTCCTAAATTAATAGGAATATTAAATATACTTCCGTTGTCGTAGTAACTGTAACACAAGTCCTCGCGGCACTTATCACAGGACAGGACACTGGTGCGATAAGTCCACAGATATTATTATATATAATAACATATTATTATTATTATTTAGGAAAAAATCGTGACGAGGGCCCTCCTTAGAGATTCAAATTTAATATAAGGTATAAGAAAGAAAAAAGGCACGTGCAGTAACTACTTCGAAGCCAAAACTCACTGACCAGTTGTAAGCGTGGCCAATCAAATCTGCTATTTAAGTAGCAACGTTTTATTTAGTCCGCTACTAATCGGAAACACAGCTCAAGCATATTTATAATTTAAAATAATAAGTTACGGTTCAGACAGAGCGATACACAAATACGTTTATCGCAAAATAGTGACATCGATACTCACGCGGCTTACTCGGACAGATTGTGGCAGTTCGCGAGCTCAACACTGCTGTGGAGCAACTGTACATTCGCGTATAGCACGTGCTACAGACCGACCACGTTGTCAAACAAATTTTACATTCGGTCCTGCCCTAAAATACCAAAAATAGTACCACAAAATTTAAGGTAAGGTTAAGTTCGATTGAGTGACAGTTTATGTGTGTAATTTCACACAAAAACTGTCTACTTTCTCTTGCCCATTTTCCTATGGGATGTTTGTGCGATAACAACAACAAACTTGACCGTCTTCTACGGAGCGTTTGTGCCCCCCACTGGTGCCTTTCCACAATAAAGCGCACGAACCAGGTATCATTTTCATTTCATTTCATTCAGGCAGCACAAATAGTATGCAAAGTAACAATAACGCTATCACCTACTGGTCATTCGATTGAATTTTACTCAAAAATTTCTTAAAAATCTGGAACGAGAAAATATTGATCATTAAACGAATGATCAGTTTTCTTTTAGTACGTAACCGTAGGTGTATTTTAATTGTGTTCATTTGTATGGTATGGCTGTACCTATTTAATTTATGTTATCTTACAAGCGAAAACACTCTGCTTTAATTAAATGTGTAGTAGCGCTACGCAACCGTAGCAGCGCAACCGTAGTAATGCTACGCTCCTGTAGCCGTGCCACAAATTAATTAGTAAGGAGATACTATGTCGCAGTCCCAGTGTGAATATTTATTACTGCAACTATATACTTAGACTGCACATTCTTTGGTTCCAAATTTATTACTTCTGACCTCACCCCATACTTAAACACCAATAAGATTTAGGGCTGGTTTCATTTTATTGGACACTTCAGTTCAGCATAGGCTAATCACGTCTATAATTAAATCCATGAACGTGAGTTTAACCTTATTTTTTTCCTCCAATATGCGGCAATGGGCTGTTCACACACTCAGAAGATCACATGACAGATGGGTCATTAGGGTTCTGGAGAGGTGGCGGCGTTTAGGAAAACGGGGTGTTGGTCTCCGTGCAGTAGCTGGTCCGGGATGGATGCGAGTAACAGGAGATCGGCCGTCTTGACGTTAATTGAAATAGAACTTATGATGAAGTATTTGTCTCTGAGGGTTGTTGAGGATATGATGCAGCACTGTGCTCCACTTCTGTGGTGTCGTACAATTTTTTGTAGAAATCTGTCGCTACGTAATATAATCGAAACGATATCATTCAGTATCTATATTCCCGATAGTCCCTTTTGATATATTTTCTTATTAGTTTGTAGAGCGCTTTAAGCTCATTTTTCATCGACCTGGTTTTATTTCAGTTTCTTTGTAATATTTGTCTTCTTTTGATAAGATTGCTAGTACGTTTGTCGTGCGTTTGACAACTCTAGTTCCTATGCCGCTTTTAAGCTGTTCTGAATGGAGTTTATTATTTTGTCGTAATAACTTTGCACAGTATCGGTTTCATATTCCTTGATTAGTCCACTAATGCTTTTCTCAATTTTTTTTTTATAAATAGTTATTTGCTTATCGCTCTCAAGTGTGCTTTTTGACTCCTATAATACTGAGGTCTACTTCTTATTGGTTTTTTTGTGATATTACAGCTCGTAATGGTCTATGATCTGGTGGATAATTAATATTAAGTGTTTCAATGTTAGTAAATATTTGTGATTGATTGCTCATAATAAAATCGATTTTGTTTTTATGTTGGCCGTTAGGAGAACGCCATGGCCAACTTTTCTTTAGATTTTTCTTGTTGAATGTATTTATGATCGCTGATTTGTTTTCTAAGGCAAAGTTTATGATCTTTTGTCCTCTAGCAATCTTTTCTCCATAACCATTTCCTTTTGTCACCAGCTGTTCGTCATTTTGAGGTTGACCTATTTTTGCATTAAAGTCTCCCATTAGAATATAGTCCTTGTGTGCTATGTTGGTAGCTGAACAGATGTTTTCGTAGAAACGACTCGTTCTTTTCAGGTGCTGCTTCCGTGGGAGCGGAGACTTGTATTATAGGAAACTGTCTGTCGGGTAAGCGCATATTAAGTAGAGCTTATCCTTCAGACATGCCGAAAACCCAACGCCGTATTTTCCTAATATTTCCCTGGTAGAACAGATAGTAAAATCTTCGTATTCTGATTCGTATTCTTCGATTTCGTACGTTCCGGTGCGTCTCACTTCAGATAAGCCTCAACTCGTTCATATGATGACAAAAATTCTAACGTTATAGATGAGCATGTAAAGCTGATTTTTCTTCGTTTCTGTAGTTCATGGCCTGTATGATATTGTTATCTTTGGACGGTTTTGGTCGTATTCTTCCTCAGTGACCAGCCGGCTTGGAAGATGCGTTTTGTTTGTTTGTCTTGTCTTTATAATGTAATTGGTGCGAGAGAGGGAGAATAATTGCTATTAATGTTTTTCTACATTTAAATGTTGCTTTGGCGCAGTGTGAGGCTACTTAGAGCTGGCCAAGTAGTTCAGTATGCCAGGTTTCACCACTCCTTCTTTAGTTACTAGATTTTTGTAGTGGTTGGTGTGTTTTATTTTTCTTACTAGCTTGACTTCTCTTTTTTTCATCTTGGACTGACTTTACTCTCTGGAGAGGATGACGGCATTCTTTTATTTTTATCTATGACATTCGAATTGTTCCATATGATAAGCTTGTCAAATTTTATTATTGCTAAATTTCTTTTCTCTTTTTCTATCCACACTTGATCTTGTAGTTCCCTTCTCTTTAATAAAATATTTTGTGGAAAATCTTCTATGATGTAGAATCCGGTTTCTTTTAGGGCTCCTCGTTGTTTGAATATGGATATTACACTTAAAGTGATAAAGGTAACGGCAACAGGTTGAATTCTTTGGCCCTTTTTCCTTAGCCTCTTCACTTCGACTATGTCTCGGCGGCGTAGTTCGAGAGAGAAGTGATCTTTTATAAAGTTTAAAATTTTTTGTTCCAGATTGGCATATGATGTTTCGGTTTCTTTCAGACCAAAAAATAAAATATTTTTCTGCCTTGCTTGTTTTTCTAGAAAATAGACTCTATTTTCCTGACTCTCCATTTTTTCCTTTAAGCAGTCGTACTATTCTTCGAGTATTTTAAACTTTTCATTCATTATGTTGCTAATATTCGATGTTACTTGTTTGGTTACTTTTTCTCAATTTTTTGCGATAAAATTTTTCTGTTCCTCAAGATCGTTTTGTATTTTTCTTAGTACGGATAGAATTTCCTCCATTATTTTTAGGTCTTTAAACTGGCAATTTTAAACTTCCTATTATTACCGCTAGCGACAATTGCGACAAATAGCAGGACTAAATTAATATGTGTATGTCAGGCCTCTAGATCTTTTCCTAACGGCGCGTGGCGAAACTAATATATATTTACAAGAGTGACATCTAGTGTACGGTTGTTTAATTGGCGTCTCGAAGACAAATGGCCATTCCATTCGCCTCTAGATGTCGCTGTAATATGTGATGAGCCTGTTAACGTTTAAATACTTCTCTGTTTTCTTTTTATTTCAGGATAATATACCAAATATTTTTGAGCACTTCTGAATGATACGTTCTTTAAGATTTATTATGCCGAACTCCAAATCATTAATGAGTAGTAATTTACTGCACTTAAACTGTTCAATTACATCATGGAAAGTTACTGTAACTATGATATTGTTCTTGTTTGATTTTCACTGTATAAGTCACTTTGTTCTACACTTTCATTTCAGTATACTATCACACATGTACTAGTGCTCATGGGCGTCGGTAGTCGATGAAAGCTCCGATCACTCGTTTGTCCCCCTATGCTATTAAAAAAAAAACAAATTGAAGACGTATATACGGCATCAGGTCTGTTCGTTTCATAATTTAAGCGGTTATCGGAGTTTTTTGATGATTACCGCCGCCCACAGACATCTACATAATTGTCACGCAGATGTATTACTCTCCTTGCCACATCTGGGTGTTAGCGAGCAATCGGTGCCGTTTGGTGGCTACTGACGCGGATTGACTCCTTTTTTTTTGTTTTTGTTGAACCGCATGAAAGTGCCTTCACTAGCACTGAGTATAACGCAATTCCTCTGTAGAGGAGTCGCCGGTCCCATAACGGACTGACAGGTCGTCAAGGGGCATTGATGATCTGTTGTTCCAGGGCACCCCGACGGCGCGTAAACATTTCCCCTCGTCACAAACAAAGGTACAACGTGACTTCGTGACGCTGATGTTGATTTATTTTTCGTCTCGAAAATTGACCTCAGAACAAAAATCAATACTAGCAGATATGAATTAATGACCAATTTTATGAGTGCCGGACGCACTCATAAAACTGGTCATTGAATTATCTCTGCATGTGTATGTTATGCTTGTGTATGTGTATTTTATATTTGTAAAGATTTCTGTATGTTACACTTGTCGAAACGAAGTCGACCGCAGACTGCTCCCTAAAATATTTATCAAACAAGCTGAAGTCAACAAAAATAGTAAGCTTCTAAATTGGACTATTATATGGCATAAGTTTAAGCGAATGTTACTCATTACAATAGACCTGTTTTTTCGGATTTTATCGCGGTTTATTTAATTTTCTAGTTAGGCCAACGTTTCAGAAACTTTACAGCAACCATGGTCACTGGCGGACTGGGATGATAAATTTCGGTGTTCGCTAGTGAGGATTTGCGCTTTATCAAATATAATGTAAAGGCAGGGGCCAAATTCAGCAGAAAGTTAGAAAATTTACCTCTTTATGACATTAGTATAGAACTGGTTCAAGCCAGGTCCTACAGTTAGTCTCCCCACCATGGTTCAAGCCTTGTCGTGGCGGTTTGGCTTAGTAGCCCGGGGGTTAGCCTAGGCTAAGCCAATTGAATCGAGGGGGATCTTTGCACCCCTCTTATAAGAAGAGGGGACCTAAGAACAACAGGAGGTGGCGCTTTTGCGTACGGGGCAAGGGGCGAGTATGGGAACATCACCCCATTACACTGTCCCAAAGTCGGTTGGGTTGGCCTGCGGTGCTGTGATACACCATCTGTCGAGGTGGAGTTGGTCCCTCAGGGGGCTGACTTGCCATCGAGGAGCCCTGATGATTATTATTCCGGGGCACCTCACCGAGGGCGGCACTGATGGCACTCGCGGTGGTTTTTGTGGGTACTCGGTAGTACACACTATCATGTGCCGCGAGTCCCACACACCACTGGACCCCACCCAGGGCAGTTAGGCTGGGAATGCAAATGGAATATGAGGTTTTTAATGGTTCCTTCTTATCCCCTAGTGGCTCTACTTAATGTTTACTTAACTAGTTAAGGCTCCGCGAAATACTTAGTAACTAAATTAAACTAAATAGTACAGTAACTCACTTCGGCAAAATTGTTGTATCTTAGTTCAGTGAAAGCTTTCTGATTTAACTTTGTCTATTTAACTTGTTTTACCTGACCCCTTAACTAAACATTGTCGATTTCACTTAGTTAAAGTTAACATTTCTTGGAAAAAAAGGGATAAAATAATCTGTATTATATATAACTGATCTCTCGATATAATTATTTTTGAAATATGACCAGTCTCGTAGTCCGTGCCAGGATGAAGGTAGGTTTTGTTGACTGTGCAAATCTGGTATGTTATTGGGGTTTTTCTATTCCAAATGTCTGTCAGTCATCCCGATATCGGGAAGTTCCTGATGTTATGCCACGGCGTGAGACAACACGGCAAGCTGTCGGTCCATTGTGTTACTTCTTTCTCAAATTGTCTCAAGCTCGTTTGCGCCCTTACGCTATAAATTGTCTCGGTTGCAATAGGAGGGAAACGTTACGAATTTAATATAGACCTTTGAATGTAATGTTAAATAAAAAAAAATATTTAGCAACAAAATAATAATAATAACCTGCGTATCAGTCCAGACACGAGACTGAAGTTTACTCTTTACAATGAACATACTCGTAATTCATAAATGGAAGCAGCGCAAGTACCTTATAGGTTTCAGTTTTCGTACGATCCCATATAAATATGCATATTAACGTATATTTTCACCCGTTACATCCCGTTGGTACGGAACCCCCGGTACCAGTTTTTATATATCTCTGTATGAAACATTCCATGTGTGAAATGGATTTGCACATAGGCTATTGCAGGGTGAATATACAGGCGGAATCTTTTGTTGTCTGCTGACACCCATAAACATCTGCTTCTTATGCAGGCGTACTGTTACTAAAGGTATTTGAAATGCCTTTTTTAAAAAAGTACTATTTACTAAACTGTAAATTAACACAATATAGTTCAATTAGAAATAGTATACAAGAGTTCACTAAGAAATAGGAAATGGTAATGAACTAATATTTGAAATGGTAACCGGCAATTCGGTAGTGGTAATTGTGCCGGTCGTGATTATATTCTACATAATCACCACCAGCACAATAGCCATTCCCACCATGTAGGGAGAGACAGCATATCCCTATACTAAACTAAGGTATAACACTTCCCACATTGGAAAAAAAACTTTAAAGTAGTTTAATATTTTATGATCATCTAAACTAAATTAAAATTCGCAATAACACTATAAATATAATTACCATGGGAAACTTTATGACGCGAGCAAAACCGCGGCGCGTATATTGGACAATATACGTGTAACATTATACTCCAGGATGTATTCTAGGAGTGGGGGGTTTCGATATCTGCGTGTATGTGTTCGTCACTATTAATTTCTGAAAGTTGATTTGTTCCACTTGACTCCTTAATTTTAATTTTTGGAAAGAACATGAAGGGGTCGGAATTGCCACTTGCATTGTACAGTTTGGTATTTAACTTGAAAATTGTTATACATACCATAACTAGTATTAAAATTACAGATAAAACAGAACCGCGTGCCCCGTATTTAATTATATGCAGTTGATTGATTATTTCCTCCAATTCCTTTAAAGTAGGTCTAAAAAAAAAAAATTTGTTTTGAAGCTAAACTTTATAAATCAATATTGTGAAGTTTTGTAGAGGGCGCATTATCTATAGTTTCTTTGAATTTTTCATATTGCAACAAGAACCATTTATTAAATTAATACAGTATACAGCATGCTGTACAATATTCTATATTTAATACGCCTATCTCTACAATGTTTCTTTCTGCTAATTCTGAGTTAAAACAGTCTATGGATAATTTGTTGGCTTAGATCGTACAAAAATCCAACGGTTATGTACAAAAGGTTTATATATATGTCTAATTGTCCGTTTATGAATTCCGTTTTGCGCTGCTCTGGTATTTTTGATAACACTTTCGATAATATTTCACTTTCACAGGAGAGATTTGCACTTAATGGATAAACATTCAAGACTTTGCAGATGTATTAGTGAGCGTTGACATTTTTACATATTTATAGTGAATCTAAACTTGCATAATGTGTCTAGTCTTTTTTTGCAGCACTTCCTTATTTTCCAATATTATTATGCTAAATGAGTAAAGATTTTCTATATAATGCGGCACAGGTAAGGGTGTGTTATCATTTCTGAAGTCACGTATACTTATTCTAATATTACATAATTTAATGGGTACCTTATATTTGGGCGTAATCAAATTGTTTGTGTCCTATCAACACTGACGGATCTAGCAAATTCACCTTCGACGGTAATGATTCTAAAATAGAAACGAGCGAAGGAGTTTTACTTACTAGTCCATTCAGCTGCCACTCAGCTGCCTGACGTATGGTTTCAATATTCACGCCGATGGAGCTAGCGACTGAAGACGAGCGTCTTGTACTGTGAGCGTTATAAACACTAGTATTAACTCAGCTCTCTGACATCACTAGTTTAATCCATTTAGCTATAGACTGAGTAGTGGCTGTGGTTTTCTGTTAATATGAGCTTACTGCTTGTATTCTGATATCTTATATTTTTAGTATTCTCTCTGAAATATGGTAAAAATAAGATGGATGGGTCTCTTCCGCTTGGTGACGGATGTCTTTATAATGTCAGTGACACTAATTTTGATACGACTGTCCGAATAAGAAATATCCTCCAATTTTAATAATGAAAGAGTTTGCACTCTACGAGCAGTACCAATTGCTAACAAGGTTACTAATTTCTTCGTGATCTTTTCTAGTGATTAGTCACATTTGAGATACGAAGTTGAGACAAGGTTTAAAACTAATTGGGAATCCCAAATACTAGAATATTTTGGTTTGATGGGTCTCAGTTTAAACGCGCCTTTAAGGAGCTCTTTCTTGTAGTCATCTGGACCAACATTTTCAACTACAAGATATAGAGCGGAGCGGTGGTAATTTAAAGTACCATATGAACAGCCACTATTGATTTGAGACATCAGAAAGGACGGATCCTTTAGGTGTATTAAAAACATGAATGATCGTATCTACGCAAAATTGCGACTAGAGCTTGAGCGAACAGTTATATTGGCTAACTCCACTATCTGAGAGCGATGCTAGCATTAGCGTCGCCGAGTCCGGGGGAACACCACGTTGGACGAACGACTGCCGCAGAGCCTCGCGACACACAAGTTAAGGTTCTTGTGTAAGGGATACTGAACCTTGAAAAAAGATTGTAAAAGGTAACTTTGAGAATTTAAGTGTCAACGTCAGAAACAATTAATGTTTGTAATAGCGGAAAGCAAGGCTGTGATGGTCAAATACGATATACCAGTATTCCAGTAGCTTTATCGTCAATGATTTTACTAACTAAACTAGACAAAAAAGAGGAAGACTATAAAATTAACATGAACCTAACATGGATCCTGTCTCCGTGAAACGAATTATGTGCACTTAGTGTTATCATTTGACGCAAACAAATCAATCATGACTGGATAGTGTCAATTCGGTATCGGGGCTTACTATTCTAGATGCGGCGTTGGCCAAGTTATCCTTCGAGCTTATCCAAGATGCAAAAACCCAAAGGTCGTGCTGTTCGCACCATCGCCACATGGATCTGGCTAGGTCTATATATAGGGGTATTGTATACCCCCATTTAAACCCATTCGATTTACATGGCTGATTTTACTGGTATTATCTATGCGGAGTAAAGCTGTACAATTGGACAGTTCACTTGCAAAAGATTTAGGACCCATAGAAGCTGCCATTTATTCTAAGATATTAATATGGTTGTCTTTTTAAGATCTTTTCACCTACCGTTAGAGTTCTGTTTATTACAGACAGCACCCCAGGTTCTCGAGACGTCTGTGTATATTTTAAGTGTAAAACTTGGCTGTCTCATAAGATTTTATGATATAATATTTGATTAGCACCAAAGCAAGTCTCTGAAAATAATTTTCGGTAAGTTAGTTTTGATATCATAATTATTACAACTTGAATGTAAAGTGAGATATTTTTGTCTGCCGAGAATTTTTGTATACAACCATCCATTCTTAACTGCAGGACAAGCAGAAACTAAAACGTCTACAAGTTTAGCGAAATCGTGTATAGAACATGATTGTATAGTTGTGACCAATTTTTTATTTCTTCCCGCTTGTAGGAAGTAGATGAGTGGTCAAACTGTTAACATTAAAATTAAAGCCAAGAAATTTATAAGTCTGTGGCGGTAATAAATGACTCCTATCATAATTAATGACGAACCCTAAGCCTGGATTAACTTAAGTGTTTCATTAACATTCTCTTGACATTATATGAATCTCCTATATATAATATATCGTCCAAATAATATACGTCTCTTGTTTCGAGAATATTCTGGGATTCCCTACCATCCGGTGCTCATCAACGGTCAAATATACCTTATAGTGATTATGTCAAATATACCTTATAGTGATTATGTCAAAAATCTTGACGTTTACGTGAACTAGAATATGTTTTGTAGGAGGTGAGTTGGAAAATATTCTCTACCTGGCATTCTTTAGGTCGGTTACCATATACAATGACGATTCGAACCAAAATAGCACTTGCTGAATGCCTTTTTCTTTCCCACCTCGATTGTGCTCACGCGTGTCATCCAGATCTTACTGAGCAATAACCTAATAAACTTGAAAGACTTCAGAACTTAGCGATAAGATTTATATATTCTTTGCGAAAATATGATCACATTTCCGATAATCGTTTAAGGCTCATGCAGTTCTCGATTCATTTTCACCGAAATACTCGATTCCTAAAGCACCACAAAACCATAAGCAAATGCTTTTAATACACAATTCGGTAGGGGCATTGCGTTTAATGACAAAATTACCATTCACATGTCTATCTATCACACCTCCTTTTACAATTGTCATTTTACAGTAAAATCTATAACGTTGTGGAATGCCCTACAAGTCAATATTAGGAATGCCAAAAACCTTAATTATTTTATGAAATTATTTAAATTATATTACATTAATAAAGCCATAAATAATTTATTATATTTATATGCAATTTTAAAATTTCTGCATCATTTATCTGTTTACACTTTTATACGTTCAAGATGATGATGTGTTAATGTATGTATGTATGATTATTTTTGGAATGCGGTATTCTCAGAAGTCGGACGCAATGGGTGCAGATAATAGTTCAGTCTCTAGGCCAACGATTTCGTTAGTAGGAACAGCCGCGACTTCGTAGTAAATTTCAGGACATGTCTGATCTTCTTTGTGGCTGGGGCAATCCCCAAACTCCTGTCCGGTATCCAGTATGACCTCCAGTGCTGATGTTGTTGGCGTTCCGTGAGTATTATACACGGGTACGCTGTCCCAAACGCCTAAAATTACAATTTGTAATTAAGGTTTGAAACGAAAGTTATGTGAAATAAAAATCACAACGCTTACCTATTTTTCTTTGCATTAAAAATAATATCGCAGTGTAAAGTTAAAATCCATTTCAGATTTTACTGCTAGCGTCATCGTTAATGAATCACAGTCAATACCGATGCGAAAAATATAATTAATAATAATTAATTATTGTAATAATCATTTGATTTGGCGTCAGAGTATTGACTCGCAATCAATGCCAAAGCGAACGAAAATTAAATTACTTATGTGTTGACATGAAACTAATCACATGCATAAACGCTTGATTATTTACTCACCTTCGTTATCCCACAAAAAATCTACAGGTGGTACATTTTTTCGCCGTTTTTGCTTCTATTTTACTTTCCTAATTGTATATAAAAGGCGTGTTGTTTCTTCGAGTGCACTTCGTTGCGGCATTCTTGCGGGAGGCGCGTGCGATAGTTACCGCGCACGAAAGAAAGAACGAAGACAATATTATGCGGGTGGACTGATGAGGGGTCAATAGAAAATTAATTTAGGGAAGTCAATCGATTAAAATCTTGTAACAATTGGCAATGTTACGTATATCTGAAGAATTAAACGGAGAAATTTATTTTTTTTCAAATTTCACAGCGAGCTTGTCAACAGCTTCCGTGAAACTATCTTCATTAAGCTTCAATTTATTGATAATAAGTGTTATCAATTAAGTTGAAGTGGTGACTAATATACGAGTATTTTTTAAAATTAATGAAGCTAGTTTCTTAATATCATTTTGTACAATGATAATTGGGATTCGCCCAACTGTCAAATCACGGTAACTTATAGCTCTCGGAATTATTTACAAAAAATGTTATAAAATTGCTTATTTGCAAGAAATAACAAGTGCAGAGTAAATAAAAACAATTAATTCATACATATATGTGTTGATGACTAGAAGTATAAAGTGAAATATACCGATTACCAAATTGTTACGACGGTCAAATATTTCGGCGTCACACAGAAAAGATCGATGGACTTCCTGAATCACATCGACAGAGTTACAAAAAAGGCGCAATACGTCCTGTTCAAACTCTATCCTCTGATAAACAAAAGGAGCAAAATGGCTAATAGACATAAGCTCACTTTGTATATCGCATGCATTCAACCGATTATGTCGTATTGCAGTGCCGTATTCGCGCACATTTCGCCCCACCAAATACAACGTTTGCAGAAACTGTAAAACAGATTCTTGCGTACGGCTACTGGTTGCCCCTGGTACGTACGCGATATCGATCTCCATTGTGACTTTAAACTGACCTCGATTGAGGGCCACTTCAAAGAGCTTTCTCTAAAGTTCTTCGATATAGTGCTTTTAAGGTTTTTCCATAGAACTTAGGTTGTGGATATTGTTTTTAATATTCTGTTCAAAATATGCTAACTTTTCAAATTATTAATTTCAATTATGAATTGATTTTCCAGTAATTTTCACAAGGTCTAACGCGCAGCTTCATAATTACCTTGGTGATGTCTGCAATCCAGATGTGTGATAGTGACCAGCTACTAAAATATTTTTTGGGGGCATGCAGATCAAGTAATGACAAGACTCTTTGATTAAAAGCGTTAACCGCACTGTTACCGTCTCCAGATTATCCCAGTCTATGTTCATCAGATCTCTATTAAATCTGTCAGTTTAAATATTTTTATCGGTCGGAAGATTATCCTGTGTGGAGTTGGTTCCGGCCATTTGGAATTAAATTCGAAAAATTCGAGCATATGACCATCAACAAGCCGGTGTGTTCTAGAAAAAGTTTACTTAGGCCCAAATCATCGCAAACTAAATCGATAAGTGTCTGGCTTGTATCAGTGTAGTGAGTCGGTTCGTCAACCAATTATGGCAGGGTCCACAGGGTGAGGCCAGGAGTGCGCAGAAATATTTTGTTTTATATAAAATACGACGCCACCTCCACGGGACCGCACATTGTGTGGGCTTGGAATGTGGCGCAGCCGGTACTCCGGCAGTGCAGGCACCCGCCCCACTTCTCCGTGTCTTAGCCATCGTATTAGGTCTCGTTAATTGCTAACACGTCGATGTCATTCCGTGTTGTCGCCGCAAAAAAAATGTAGTGGTTTGTGCCGAGCGAACCTGCATTATACAAAGCTATTTTTAAATACTTGCTCAGCATCGAAAAGTAATAAATAATACACAAATGACCAAATTCAGAATAAGCACGTACAACATTTACAAGAAGGATTTGCCGCACAAAAATACACCCTCGTCTCGTCCAGGAGTATCACCACTTTCGCTTGCGGCACTCCTCCCCGGCGCGACGAAGACGGTAGAGCGCGTCAGCCTCTCGTTGAGGAACACACGGCGCTGAGGACCGCCAAGACCGAGGTCCTCGGTGAAGAGATTCCTGCGCATACGTGCCGCATGCAAAGTGCTTTCTCGTAGCTGGCGACGCGCAAAACGCACGACAACTCTTCTCTCCCGACTTCACGCACTGATGTCGTCAGTGCCGCTCGGGCCAAGCGCGCCAACCCTCTCAGCAAAGACGACGCCCCGGTATTCCAGTATGACACCCAGTTTTGCCGCCAGCACCACAACCTGGTGTACATTCTAACCTCTCTTCTCTGGCTCCTCAGGTCTGTCATCCTGTCATGTTTTCAAGTTTGACAACTGTGTCTTGTAATTCCGCAACCTCATGCATTCTTGGCGCCACCGCCGGTTCTGCGTTCTTTTATGGTTCCTCGAGCCTCCGTTCGAGTCCATTCATGCACTCTGTCACGCTTTCCATTTACGACTGAAATATTTTTCGGAATTCTCGCACTTCATACATATAAAGGGAAAGCTGCCGGCACATGTCTTGAATGTCTGTGTTGACTACATAGGCCGCTGTTGGACATACGCTTCCATTTTTACACAGTGGCGTGTGGTCGGGTGACGCGCTGATGGTTTTTATTGGTGTGCAGCCATTGTCGCCTTTAGGACGATCCCTGCTGCATTCCGGACAGCTCTAGTCTCTATATGCTATCAATTTCGCACAATTTTTGATATTTTAAAGAGCAGGTAGAACAGGAGGCTACACCCACTGATGGAAGGAATTTTCCACCTGCCGTATACTTCGCCATTATTAGGTTCGATAATATAGAATTATCTGATGTAATTTAGATACTGGATATTAGATGGCTCTGCAGTGGCTATTATGGCTGTTGTTCTGGCGGTATTTCGGTGGATTTTTTTTCTTAGTTATGAAAATACTACCCCCTTATGAAATTAGGTACTTTAATTACAGTTCACTCAGTAAGATGTAGATATCTTTCTTATTATATTCCAAGCGACTTGGTTATTTTAGTGACGTAAAATAACGCGAGCACGACTTTACGTGCGAAAATGTAATAATAGATAAAAAAGACTAATAGATTACTAGATAAAAAGATACTAATAGATAAAAAGTAAAACTGGAAGATTCGCACCCAAGAATTACCTATTCCCCTTGTTGTCAGAAACAATTATCAGAAACAGACGCGATGGAGTAAGAATACGCGCCAACACTCGTAATAAAGCATTGACGTCGAGGAGTGTATTTTGTATAATAAAATTTATAAAAAATTACCAAAAAACGTAAGAGAGCTTAATACAAGTATGTTTAAAAGAAAAGTCACAAAAATTCTTCAGGAAAAATGTTATTTCAGTATCAACAGACTTTTTAAGTGACATACTTTAAATTTATTATTACTATTATTATTATTATTATGAATTTTAATTTGGTAATGAAGTTTGATTCTGTTTTATATTTATTTTGTTTATTTCAGTTAATATTTAATGATATTCAATTTCAATCAAATTAGATATTTTTTCCGAATTAATTATGTGACGTTTCACATTATCATCACACAATAAACTGCCTTACCAATGAATATATATTTGTAAACAGCTAATTTTGAAAGTACAATAGAATGATAATAAATAAACTTACTTGAAATACGAAGAATAACATAGTTTAATAATTATAATGCTTTAAATATTTTTATGCGGATTGCTTTCAGCAAAGCGACTTCGAATAATTGTTCAATATCCATGTTGTATGGATACAACATGGATATTGAACAATTATTCTTCTTCTTCTACAAATAAAATATGACAGTGTCATTAACACTACGGTATCATATTTTTAAGCACCATTTTCATCTAAAACGCCAAATAATGTTTAAAGACGCTACTGTTTACACCAAACCATAGTCCTCGTTTCATTCAAGTTATCAATGAGATGTACATTAGGAGAGAATTGTTTTTCAAAAGTCATTGTAACGAACTGTAAGTGGCTCTAGCATATCGCAACATTCTATATAATCAGCTTCCCTACACAAAAACCTAACAGTAGGTACAGTTTCATCTATATTAGGCACATACACAAAAAAAAATGTTAGCAATATAGGGCTAACTGCGTTAAAATAAAAAAGTATATATATTAAAAATAATTAAATTAAATTTAACAAAATATGTTCCATACGATTTTTTGAGACTTTGCCTGTTGGGCGAGTTTCACCTCATCGTAGTGGTGGGAAACATGAGGACGATTTATGAGTAATGTGAGAGAGTTTCTCCCATTTATTTTCATTACCCTACACGGCCCTTCCAAATAGGAGACAAGGCTCTGTGAAGCTTCAGGTGACTTGTAAGAAAAAAAAGATCACCCACTTTTAGGTGATAGGTCTTGTATTAGTATCATAATAGGCATTAGACTTTCCTTTTGATCTATAAGTGTGTTGCAAGGCTTTGCCGCGAGAATATTGGAAACGATATTGTAACATTTCAACATAGTCCGAATAGTTGGTACTCGGTGAGGCATAGAAGGAATTTGTAATGAAAGGTTTGTGTCCAAAAACGAGTTCGTGTAGAGTAAAATCTGTCGTGTGTAATGTGGTGTTACAAGCCAAAAGGTTTGTAGACGTAACGGGGTGAGTTTTCCTGGTTTTCGTTAACATAATACTTCCTGTACTCTTTTAAGATTGAGTGAGACCGTTCTAGAACGCCTTAGGTTTGAGGGTGGTGTAATGAATACTCCAACTGTTTAATTTTGAGGAAAGAGCAATTATTCAAATTTATTTGAACATTTGTGCAGTATTATTATATGGTATATATGGCTTTAGGAATTCCGAATATGGAGTTAAAGTGTAGGAGACAGTCCGCAGTCTCCTCGGCTGTTGTACTTCTGACAGGAACCTTCTCCTTCAGGGTTGGTATGAAGTTGACACTAGCAGCATAGGGGGAGGAAGGTTAGTTGTTGAAGTTCCGTTACGGTTATTGTACTCTCTTTATTTACAGTTGTCTATAGTGTGATCTGAAAATTTTCAGTAACGACATGTTCTTGGGTCTCTGGGACGAAACGTTGATCGTGGGATTTCAGTGGGTCATGGCGGTACTGGTTGCCCGATTTTAGGGTTAGTAGAAGTGAAATTTGAGCATTCGTTATTTGTTATGCATTGGCAAAATTCTTTTATATAATGTCTCCTGTATTTTCTCCTCTGATACTACAAAATTAACTGCTTCGTTCAGAGATTTAGGAGATTTACACTTGGTATTATTTGAGCTGTAGTCCGATCAAGAATTGGTGGAAGGCTAATTCTTCCACAGCGGCCATGCGTCCAGGTAATTCCTTTACTTAAGAATTATTAAGAGTGATCTAGTCAAGGGAAAGGTGTTTCTTTATTCTAAGGGCTAATTTACTAACATTTTCTGTTGGAAGTTGTTTTCTCTCTTGAAGGTCCGTCAATAAATTTGAGTAATGTTACCTATCACTGAACTGAGTTTTTAAGAACACTTTTAGCTGTTCCCATTTTTGGAACTCCTTTATGAAGCAAGGAACTTCCGCCTTATCTTGGCGTTGGCATATGACGTATTTAAACATAATTGTTTTTTGTAATATGTTGGCAAGGTCGTACGTATTATTACAGTTGATTATAAAATAATTTAGTGTTTCTTTATCCTTTTTTTAGTCTTCGTATTCCGCCATTGTAATTTAATAATAATTAAAAAAAATGTACAGATAATTAATTAAAAGTAAAATACAAAGATGAGTAAAATTGTTTGAACTATGAGCTCGCAATGAAATACCTAAATGACTATTGTATGAGTTACAAAGTGGAATTAGCCCTTTAGATGTTGGCACGTGCAATTCGATATAGTGAACATTGAGCCACACTCACGCAATCAGGAACACCTGCATTTCTTCGATACTTAACTTAGTGTAACTATAATAATGCTATTTCGGGCCACACGTAGTTTCATTTGGAACTTTGAATTAGATTTGTATTTTGATATTTCACACACTGCCTTCTCGTAACCTATCGAATGTTTTTATTCACTGGTGTAACATTAGTTGGTTTGACTTAAAAATTCGCGTAAATTTAAGACATCAAAAACACTGGTTATTCAATACGGGTTCTCTCGTTGGTTTTAACACTTCGGAATCGTTCCGAGGATCTACTTTTCAGACCTCTTATGCCACCAATTTGTTAATAGGGTTACTTGAAACACCTTTTTGAAAAAGGTACAACATAGTTCACTTAGAAATGGTATATAAGAGTTTACTTAGGAATAGTAATTGGAAATGGTAAATAAATAAATAAATAAACGCCTGTATTGCTGATAGTGATCCTACAGAGGGTGAGACAGCACATACCTATACTACTCTAAGGTATGACGGTACGCAACATATGTGCGTCCTTGTCTTTGTCTTTCCGAAGGGTCACAGTATACCGTATAAAAAAGTATTACGTCATATCATAAAATCGTATTATTTTTGTGCTTTAAAATATTGCGATACGTTTTAAGTTAAAAATTTTATTCATTGCAGCAAAAACTGCATATTTTAAAATAATTATAAGTGTAATGCGATGGGCGCGAACACGCGAGGCTATAAAAACGAATTTTCATTTAACGAACCTGTTCAATGTTTGAAGTATAATACGACTACTATTTAATAACTTCAAACACACGAAATAAATAAACACATTATATTGTTTTTGCAAACAATTGCGGAATCTGAAAATAAAACTTTTTCGATAAAACTTATACTACTCAAATCTATACTCATATTATAAAGAGGAAACATTCGATTGTTTGTCTGTTAAATTGGCTCCGTGACTACAGGGCCGATTTGAAAAATCTTTTTACCATTAGAATTCTATCGCTGTTGAACAAAGGCTATATAATATTTTCTAAAACGTTAAAATATCATTATGAAAATTTTAAATTGAACTAATAATAATATGTAATATAGCATGTAATGTTTGCGAGGCCGAAATTATAGTGTATAATGTTTATACTTTTTAAATCAATGAATGTTTGTCAAATTTGATAACATCTTATATATAATATACGAGGGTAAAGACATCTAATACCGCTGTAAACACTAGGGTAAAGGCGATAAAGTGAAATATTACTGCTTTATTTACTGCCCTCGACCGTGTCCTATTGTTTTCTATGTAACGTAGAATGTTTTCCTTTAGTCTTAACATTTTGTTATTCATATTTATTTGAAATTGATTATTATTTAAATTTTTTCGTTAGAGGAGCGACGTCTGCTATTACAACGGCCTCAAATCTAATATCGCGGTAATGTGTCTCCTATTACCGAGTTCTGAAAAACTCAATTGGATGCTGCTGAGTCCGTCGTGTTTCGTGCGGTTTGCTATCCGTTGTCTCAAGGGGAGAGAACAGCGCACCAAAAACATGAGGTAGTGTCATGCAGCATTGCAGTGGAATTGGGCCGGCACAACCGGGGAGGTACCTTTTTTTTCTTCTTGACGCGGGGAAACACATTTACTCGCCTTCACTGGCCCTGGGTGGGGTCCAGTGGTATGTGGGGCTCGCGGCACATTATAGTGCCGAATAGCCACATAAGCCACCGCGAGTGCCATCAGTGCCGTCTTTGGTGAGGTGCCATGGACCAGCAAATTGTCAGCGAAACTCGACGGCTCGTCAGCCCCCTAAGGGACCGGCGCCACCTCCACAGATGGGATTGTCCGCACCACAGGACAACTCTACCAACTTTGGGACAGTGCAATAAGGCGAGGTTCCCATCCTTGCCCCATGCGCCGCCTCTTTGTTTTTTTGCTCTTTTTTCCCCTCTTCTTATAAGAGTGGTACAAAGAGCATACACCTCCTCCGTTCAATTAGCTTCGCCCAAGGTGTCTCGGATCACCCCAGGCTACTGAGCCCCACCGCCACGACAACGCTTAAACTATGGCGGGGACCGGGGAGGTACCCGTCGCTCACATAAAAATTGCAATTGTCGTCTTAGTCGCTGCTATTATTTATAAAGTACTGTCCTTTCGACTTCGCATTACCAGAAGGCTCTCCATTATCACTTTTATTCAAACACATCACTTTAGATGCCCTTGCGTACTGCACAAATCACACGTGAAGTTTTTGTAACGACACTTATTCGGCGATTGAGAAGCCTTCCCGAACTGCAGTTACGGCACGCAGGAGGCACTGCTTCGGCGCGCGCGCGCCGTTAGGCCTCCGCTGCTGCCGACGACGCGGTGCACCGCGGCTGCACCCTCGCCGGCAGGAGCGCCCGCCGTGCTCGCATGCCACACCGCAGCCTCGAGTACGCTCGCAAACTCCACCGCCCTCGATGTTCTTCTCCTCTAATATTCTCGAACGCATTTCTTCGCTAAACGATCCGGAAACGAATCGATCTCGTAGGTTCGCCTCGAGATAGGCCCCGAAGTTACAAGTTTTAGAAAAATGTTTTAATCCTTGAAGATACAAACGGATATTTTCACTTTGTAGCTGGATTCATTGTCTAAAATTGTGTCTCTCGGCAATCTGGAACTTTTCAGGTTCCAGATGATTTCCAAGCAACTCGACGAGATTGTCGAATTCTTTGTCCTCGGAATGAAGGGGCGAACACAAATCACAAAGTAAATTATAACACTCGCCGCTGACTGACGTCAGCAACGTGGCATCTTTTAGTCCGTCGTCGATGTCGTTCTATGCAATAAACTGTTTTAGACGATCCAGAACTCGATCCAGAATGGTTCGATATTACCGATCGGCATGATTAATTGAATTTACTAATAACTGTATTAATTATAATTGAGAAAAATAAACCAACTGCGCCGATGTTATATCAGTGAAAGACGGAGATCCATAGCAGACTGATTTATTGAAATAAATATTCTACCTACCCTCATATTGTACATAACACAAACCAAAAATACTTGCTCAGTGCACGCGATCGATATGTGACTTGATAGCTTCAGCTCTCTCGTATCTTTTAACCATCGGACTGCATAGAAACTTAGTGCCCAAACAAAATTATAATCGAATATATCTTTCGCTGTGATCAAATTCATAACGAATGTATCATTACTCCAAAGTCCAATACAAATTTTTTTTTGTCTGCGTTATATCCTCTGCTAATGACACCGAATAGATGTAGGTGTTCCTTGAATTGAGTCTACCAGAACAATTTCGTTTCCAACTATTTGGCTTGCAATGTGCTGAAGCACGCTAGATGCACGAGGCCATAATAACTGCTCTACACATTTTACTTGGAATCGTGTAAAGCTTAATTATATTTTGATCATTTACTTTCTGTGTACTGCTTCTTTACACTTCCTGCGTTAATAGGAGACTCTCTGAGGAACGCGGATGACGTTTTAACTCACAGCATCACCATGTGGAGCAACTTGTGCTGCGCTCCGCTCTGTAGAAACTTATGCTTATGTTAGCCAATATTCGAAAAGCGGGATTACCATACATTTCTCATCATCACTAAACTCCGCAGTCATAGATATTATTGAATTAGAAACGAAAGTCGTACACAATCTAGCTTCTTCAGAAAGTGCGTATTAACTAAGTTCTACAGTAATGCTAACTAGATCAAGAGTACGTGCGTACTGTAGGTCTCACGTGACTCTTAGTTTTTTTACACTCAAACGAACGTAATTTTATTTATAGTTAGGAACTACTCTTTTATGCCGCATCAGCTGCTAATTGTACGAGCTCTGTAGCACAAAGACTGCATTGCGACAGTCTTGATTATCACAGGAGGGAAAAGGAATTTTATAGTTCCAGTGCATATTGATGTCTTAAGTTAATACGAATGTTGTTCATTACAATAGAACTACTACTTTTACGGATTTTATCGCAATTTATTTAATTATTTTTTTACTGTGGATTCTCTTATGTAGGGCAAACTAAAAGAAATGTTAGAACTCGCGTTATGGATGATATGAAACCCGACGCGTTTAAAAAATTGCGGTCCGTGAGCATGCTAAATTTGGCCCCAGCCGTTTTATTGAGTTTAATAAAGGGCAAATCCTGACTAGGGAACACTGATTCCTTCCAAGGATGATTTGTGAGGCTATTGAAATTTTAAAAAAATCCAAATTTCTATAGAGTAGTCTTAAGTTTACCCGAATGTTAGTTATTACAATAAAACTACTTTTACGGATTGTACCGCAGTTTCTTAAATTATTTATGTAGCCCACCCGGGTGGGTCCACCCGTGACCATGGTTGCTGTAAGCTTCTGAAACGTCGGGCCACATAAATAATTTAAGAAACCGCGATTAAGTCCGTAAAAATAGTTTTATTTTAATTCAATAGAGAAGATGGTCGGGTTGTCCCCTCTGCTTGGGACCCAGTGGTGGACATAATCAAGATACAATTAGTACGTTTGCGTTAATCGGAGCGACTAAACAATTATAATTCTCCGAGTGCTTTTATAAATTGTAACATCAGGACATCTGTCATCTCAATCCACCCGTGAACATGGTAGCTGTAAAGTGTCTGAAACGTCGGGCTAGGGAAATAATTAAATAAACCGCAATAAAATCCATAAAAGTATTTTTATTGTAATGAGTTATATTGTAGTTGTACAACTGCACAGTCGCCATTATGTGCCTCAGTTTTTTAACAATTTACCAGGAACTTAGTGAAATTTTTACCATGATAGTAAAGTTGCACACTAAGGTTTTCGTTAAATCGAGTCCACAACTGTGCTCAGTTAAGTTTATTAGTTTCGGGACGAACGTTATAGTGCTACTAGTAGTAAGTAGTTTGAGTATCACCGCGTGTATCGAGTCACAGCACAAGCGCTCCTTCACTATATTATATTATTACTTGCGCTAAAAGTGAAAAAGGACATACTCCTTTTGTACGGACATATAGATAAAATAATAATTTCTAAGCTTTACGTGAATGTTACACACTATACTAAAGCTATTTTAATGGACTTTACCCCGGATGACGTTTCGGAAGCTTTACAGCAAAGATGTGGGCAGAGATGGCAAATGACCGGATGCCATAAGTTATTAAAAGTACCCGAAGATTTTATATAATTAATTAGTTGTTCCGATTAGTTATGACGTCAGGACATTTGTCACCTCAGTCCGCCCGTGACCGTGGTAGCTGTAAAGCTTCTGATACATCGAGGTCGTAAAATTCTTAATAAGCCGAGATAAAATCCGTCATAGTAGTTCTATTATAATATATGTAAAGAATGACAAGTGAAAGCTGAACAAAACAGACATAGAATGCAAATGTGGAAGGATGTATCGGAAAAGGCCAAGAAAGATAGATAGTTACTGTCCGAAGATGGTGTCAAGAATCATTGTCACATCAGTGCTTATATGCATTTAAATGTGAATATTTAGGAATCAAGACGAAAATGTAAGATTTGCCCAAAGAAACAAAAACAAACTGCGATTCAGAGGGTTTTGTCATGATCCTCGCCATGAGGCAATCGCACGTCAGTCCAAGCTCCGGGAATGAGGGACCCCGCGGTCGCTCCAGCACTGCTGGTAATAGTTGAATTGTCTATTACAACTCTTTTATTGGAATGCATCTCTTCCACGTGCGGAAGACTGAAGGACTCCGTTTCGACCTCATATATAGTGTTATCGCCCGAAGAGCACACATAAAAAATTCACGAAACTGTATTGGGTTTCTCTTCGCTAAATGGTATGCACGGCGTATATGTTCAGGACTATAAATATCTGTGCATGAAATCTTGTAAAATATTTATTAATATTAAATTAACGAACATAAGTCACATAATGATATCAGGTGTTATGTCTAACACAAATATAACGGAAGTTGCTTGAGCCGCTGATATGATACGACAGTACACACTCGACATCGATCTAACCGTGTAAACATCTGTTAGAACAACAGGAACTTGTGAACTAGCAGCGCATTATTCAGCATTTAACGCAACTTTAATTAATTTCGCGGTGTCTCCGACACTCTGATCCACGCCGCGTCTGAATCAACAACCTTGTACAACTCCTTGCGGGCGAACTTCAAGGGATTGACACCGACGTCTTTGTAATTTTTTCTTGTGAAGATCGGTTTTAAACTCCTGAATTTTAGCTACCGTTTTTATTTTCAGATGAATTTAATTCGCATTACCATCAAGTATACATACAGTTCAAATATTCCGGTCTCACTTAATATGGCTAGAAGTTTAATTATGTTTTGTGGTTTAAGTTCATACACAATTATGATGCTTTAATTATGCCATAAGTATCATGGGTATGTTGGTGTACTTCTGACATGTATGGTTCGAGGGAGTTCAGTCGCGAGGGTGTCAAAATTTATCATAGCCTACGAGTTGTACTCAACATAAATGAGCATTAAAAGCACTATCTAACCGGAAAATTGTCCCTGGGTTGATCCCCGAAAATGGGAATCAACCCGGTGCAGAGTGCACTCTCCGTATTATGCGATGAGCTCAAAAACTATCTAGGAGTAAAACCAGTTCAGGGAGAGTTTGAAAAACCATGGCCTCTTTTTTAAGAAAGTAATTTCTCAAAGGAAGTCGCCAAGTGGCGCAGGGAGGATGAAGTGGAATGTGCACATTATCGTCGACGGTACGTAGGAGACGATGTGAAAGTCTCCCGCTTATTTAACTCGGACGACTAGAAAACAGGAATTGGTTGAGGCAACTCATTGCACGGCCCTAATTTGATTTGATCGCGTAGAGTGTCTTCCTTGTGACTGTGGGCTGGTCTAACTTCCGTATTACGAGACCTGATGGACCCTGCCTGTCTACTACAGAACCAGGGTTACCTTATCCTCCGTAAGTTTCCGTAAGGTTTTAGTGGCGTTTATCTTATGAGTGAGCTCTGAATCCCAACATTCTCCATATGATAAAAAGATCATTATAAGATATGTCAATAATGTAGACGCGGCCGCGCACATCCGGGCACTGCCAGCTGAATCATCACCCATGTGAGGTGAGAGCTATCTTGTCGCATTACGTGTGGCTTCTAAGAACAAGCTCAAGAACAGCGATGGTGACGAAAAGAAACACGGATTGTTTGTTGCCCCCTTATAAAATACATGATCATATATCATCTCTCTCTCTCACGTACGCACGTATGAAATTCTCCAACATTATCGTATTATATCAAAATTGTGTAAAATAATTAATATAATCATCATGGCTGACATAATTAAATAAACTATTACTTTTACTATTACTAAAAATAAAATAAAAATTAAACCATTACTAAAAATTATACAAAATTTAACAAATGCGCGTCGCGAAAATTTACTTACACGCATTTCCCCCAAACGCACCAAAAGTAGAATTACTTAAAAAAGTTGAATGTAAAATTTACATTAATATACGACAACATTCAAAATAAAATTTCGGGAAATTATATATTGTTATTTTAAATTTCTTATTTTGACAAGGGCCGTAAATGACTTCGTTAAGCTAATGTTATTTTGAAGACCTGCCCATACCATCATCAATGTTATTTCAGGCTGTTATAAAGGGAACAACAGAACAAGCTGCTGGAACAACAGAAAAACAATAGCGCAACACACGCACGCACGCACGCACGCACGCACGCACGCACGCACGCACGCACATACACACATATACACACACACACACACACACACACACACACACACACACACACGCACACGCACACGCACACGCACACACACACACACACACGCACACGCACACGCACACACATATCGGTATTGTTTAAATCGCTGTACTTCATTGCGGATATCAATTTTCAAACACAGGGTGGTTTCAAACGATTAGGTACATTGAATACGGCTGAGTGAAATTGTGCCAGATAGAGCTCATCGTTGTACGATATTCAATAAAGCTAAAAAAATATTGAAATAAAGTGAATCATTATTCGCCTTGTTGACACGTTTTAGTTCCTAACTTTAACACTCGCGGCGTTGCTTGACATGATAACAACAATGGCATACTTTGTAGGATACGGTGAAATAAAAAACATAGACCAGATAGCTACGCTTCCGCCTAAGCCTTTGTGGCCAGGTTATTTTTTTCGTTTGTAGTCAAAACGCTTGGCCTAATTTCATATTTGTACTGATCTCTATCACTGCCTAAAATCAAGAGATTCAATGAGGCTAAACGTCGCCCGCCATATTGAAGAGCGTCTCGCTATGACAACGCGGCCAATCGTTAGCCCGTCACAAAACAAATTGGGCCTGGTTTTGAAAATGGCTAACCGTAGTGTTATACGGCGATTTGTACGAAGCGACTATGACACAAATATAAAATCTGCTTGCTGTAATAAGTTTTGAATAGACTTTTTTTTTCTAAACACTTATTGTGTTAAGAAGCTGTTTATTTTGATATAAAATATCAATCTAACAATTCTAGTTAACTCACAAAGTTCTTTTTTGTAAATACCTTGCTCGACGTTTCGTCCGAGATACACCAACAGTCGACGAGCCGACTACTGAATTTTAAGTATCGCGTTCAGACCCGCGTAATTACAAAAGTAACAAATGTGAAAGTCTCAAACAATTGTTAATACTAGTTAAAACCTGTTACGTGCCATATTTTCTGCCCTGTGTTAGTTGATAAGAATAATTGTATTCGCTGTTGGTTTATTAATAAAAAAATAAATAAACAATAATGTCAATTGTCAACTCGATTTGATGAAATCTAGAAATTTCTGAAAATTAGTGAATGGTAAAAGATGGCGAGACTCCCACGAAGTCGTTAAATTCCTGTAACGGTAGCAACATCTTAACTTCGAACCAGCTACCATCCGGTCTAGCCAATCAAAGACACTTCCTGATTACTTTCCAAGATACTAACTCGACATCAACAAGTATGTGCAGCGTGGTGCAAGCACCTCTAAGAGTCACGCCACGAGGCTGCATCAGTAAACACACTGCAGTATGTATGCACGTTGGCACTGGCTCAAACGCATACAATTTTAATGCAAACATTACATTAAAAATTTTGCCATCTGTATTAACAATAATTTATCTAACATTAAATAAAAAAAATACTTCAGGGTCATCTAAATAATGTCTGAAATAAAAAAATGTTTATATCATGTTAAAATTTACTGAAATATGTAAAAATATTATTCTCGTGAGGTATAATTCCTTGGAACACATATTAATGTGAAAGATGAACAGGTTATGATATTAATCACTAAAGAGTTGTAAGTAGAACTATTCAATAAATGTACTTGTTATGTTTGTTCGGAACAACTTTACATAGTATATGTGGGGGCAGACGAACCGTCCTAAACTTTTATGATTACCGACGCCCGTAGATATTGGAAGTATTGTTGTGCAGATATGTTTCACTTCCTCTCTCCTCCCATTCAATTGGCCACCGGAAACCGCACGAATAGCAACAGTATAGCTGTCACTTTGGAGATGGTATTGTATAAACAATAGTACCTATTCTGCCAGTACATTTTGGCTGGAACGCAGGATGGCACTAACTTTTACTAGAGAAATTATTGTTTGGCTAACAATTACTGCTTACAGCAGATATATCTGAGATAACGTGGTTTGTTTGGTCTGTGTGAGGTCCATTGGGGGGATGCAGGCGACGCTTCCACATAGCCACGACAGTGTATACGGCCTGCGGTTTGACTGTCTATGCTATAAAAAAATAAATACTTAGCATTTGACGCAGTCTTACTTCAATGTTTCGTCTCCGCTATATGTTTATTTTACTTTTATATGTTTGGTGAAATGTACAATTGTATACTGCATAATAGCACGTCACATGCGATTATGTAAATGTACACTCTACGCCATTCTCCTCTACTACATTTACATTTATTTTACATTTCTCTCTACTCGCCAATAAATTTTAGTTTAATATGAAGGTGTCGTGAAATTGAAATGTTTTTCACTCTAGTGAAATGCGGATACAAATCTCATGAATATATTAAGTTGTGGTATACGGAAAGGTGGAGTAGGGCATGCTCATTTTGCCCTGAATACACAACCATTTTGTTATAACTAATAAAATATTTTTTTATTTTATATCACTTAATAAAATATTCGCATTATTTATTGCATTTATATAATTTCATTTTTTTATAGAATTGCATATGCATACGCGCAAAGAAGGGATACATTTCTTATAAATTAAAAGTACTAACAATATAATTTCATTTAATTAATTTGACAAAGCAGTAGTGTTGCAAATTATTTAAATAGGTAATAGATTCAGGAGATAATTGTTATTTTTCTTTTTGATACCACATTATTAATTATAAACGAAATATAAAAAGGAATATATATATAATCTTTTAATATTGCTGTTTTAAGTTTACGCGAATGTCACTCATTACAATAAAACTACTTTTACGGACATTATCACGGTTTATTTAATTATTTAAGTAGCCCGATGTTCCAGAGGCCTTACGGCGACCGTGGCCACGGGCGGACTCCTACACTCCGGCATCAAAGTAACATTTTTCCACCGGTTTTAGACGGGGAGCTCACTGCCTACGACACAAATGATTCATAATAATATATTTTAAAATAATTGTGAAGGTCTTGTACTTTCGAAAAATAAAATGTACCAAAACTTAAAAAGCTCAACTCGTTTTTGACCCAACTCCTCATCCTGTGACTGCACTAATTGGTGCACAACAGTGGGCTTGCTCCTTTGAAATTGCGCCATCAATCTGGCATCAATATAGAACTCACATGCAATAGAATCTAGCTACGGCTGTCCTCATCAGCTATGTCTGAATATATCAGGATATAAGTACATCACGTGGCCTAGTGGTCAGGTCGAGTCCCGGGTCAGATCAGAAAGTCTTATTGAAATAAAGCGTTATTAACTTGTGTCCTTGTCACTTGTTTTACTTTTATAGAGACGGCTGCTGAAGCCAAGGAGTATCTGACCTATTGTGGTCTGAGTGATGCGAATTGGGGCGGCACGAGCGGTCACACGATACCGCCGTGTAGTGACAGCTGTGACGTGTGTCGTGTGGTCTGGGAGTAGCCGCTGGTCCATTGGAGGGGAGAAGTGAAGGAGGGAAATTCGTAGGCATAACAATTTTTTGGGCACCTATGTGCGTCGGTGGCCATCTAATGACCCCTCAGGCTCGTTTGCCCCATCATGCTATAGTAAAACAGTTTGGTTGTCTAACGCGAATCCAATAACATTATTTATGTTCCTCACGTTGAATAATGGAGACCAGTCACACTGATTAACTCTTTTGTAATGAATAGCAGCACCTATAACTAAATTATGAGATGAGGATTGGATTAATATTCCAGGGAATATGTACATACCCTGGAATATGTACATACCCTGGAATATAAATCCAATCCTCATCTACAAAGTAAATCACTTTAAAATATGCAATATGTACAACTTTCAATGTGTGCGCCGGTTTAGTTAAATTCGGCATGTGTATTGTCAACGTTAGAAAGCTTACCAACAGACTAAGCTTGCGAGAATTATGTCTGTATTACTAAATTAACATTACGTCGTAGAGTTTATGTAATATGCAAGACTGCTCCAACGCCGAACACTTAAACTGTAACGTGTGTTCAATGTCTTAAGTAAACATTTTAGTTTAAGATATACATACAACTGAGTGTTATAAACTCGCGTTATTAAGTGACATTATGGTGTACTTGATCACGGCTTATTCCAAAATTCTGAAATCCTAACGCTTCAATTTTATGTTATTGTGCGAATATTTCTACGAAACGCAATGATATTCCGAAGTCTTGATATTCCATTAATTTAATCAAAATTTCGTTCATTTTCCTCTCCACCTCTCTACTGTAACAACTCTCGGTATTTCCGGTCCAACACGACTTATAGATTTTCGAGAAAGGCTGGCCGATTTGATGTGAGTCCTCGGGTCTTGTGGATGTTTATGGTTGGATGGTATATTCTTGGGTGATCACTTACAAGCCAGCGACTCAACTGCTCGTTTACCCCCGTGCCATAACAATAAAAAAACGATTAAACATCAGTTTTATATAATGAACGATGATGTTGCAACTCCTAGCTATTAGCTAACCGACGCCTTTAATTATACTCTACGCCGTCATTCGTGGGGTGACTCGGGAAAAAAGTTTCAGAATCAGATATGAAGTGTAACAGGTAAAGTAAAAGGTATTAATTACAGCACAAACTTAATTATAGTAATGTTTAGTTTATTGCGCATTTACTATCTATATTAAAATTTGTTTGAAAAACCGAACTCAAGATTAGATCAAATGTAATGAATTATACCAAAAGTGTGGGTCTACTGAGAGTACCAATTTTTATGAAAATTTAATTATGCTTTTTTAGCATCAAGCAGTGCTTACGGATCATTATTATACAAAAAGATGTTACAAAGATCAAAAGATCTATGGTACGTTTGTTTCGCTACTATTGATAAGAGAGCAAATTTATAAATGAAAAAAATAATATTCAATAGGACAATACTCAATATTACAATGTTCTCATAACTATTTATACTCATAAATTTTTGATGTCATTAATGTTATAGAAATTATGTAAAATGCCCACACACATAATATAAGTTTACGTGCTCGAAGGTTCTTCATATCAAATTGACACAGTTCCTGCACTGTTTACTCAGTCCGGGTTTATTTTAGCGCTAATTATTATTATCAATATTTATGTCAATGAGAACATGTTTTTATATGAAGTAAGAGTTTTATTTGCTCGAATGTGGGTACATAAATACATGGATTATTTAGTAGGTTTATACTCCAACATATTTTGCCATTGAAACGTGATAATTTGTAACCGTTATAGTATATAGGGAGGTATAGGGAGCAAACAAACAATTCATATACGAGTTTCCGATGGCTCCCCGGATGAGGAGAGAGAAATTAACAAACACAAGAAACAAGAGTTCAATGTGGTTTTCATTATAATTGTCACTAACCGCGTGAAGGTAATTTCCAGCCAGAAGTCCGGGAACATTATATGAGCAAAAAACTATGCCAGCCTCATTTCGGTTCAATTCCGTAAACATCTCATACGCCACGACGAAGCTGAGGTGTTTCGTGTCTGCGGTGTGAGGTTTCGTACACAATTCAATGTTCTGTTCAATTTTTTCCCGTTAGAGTTTTAATAAAACGTAGAAATGCTTTTTGAATAAACATTTGAAATTAATTTTCGTAGAGCTTTTCAATTTTGCCTCCAATGACCGTAACAGAGTTAAAGAACATAATGATTATTATATTTATCACACATGTCTAAGGAAGGACGACAGGCGAATAATGAAGCCCAAACATTGCCCAATACAACAAAGTACTTCGTGACCGTAATTGTGGCAACATTAATAATATATTAATTCCGTCAATCTAACTGGTTGTTCGCTGTTTGAAGTGTGCTCAGACGAAGTTGATTGAAGTTGAAGCGAGCTCCGAGCGGACTGTGGACTGCGTTCACTCATCGCACTTCACTTCGACGACTCATTATAATGTGTAACATTTGCACAAACCTTAGAAATTATTATTATTAAGGAATTCTCAAAAACTTTACTCATTACGACTATATGCTTCAAGTAATTAGTTATCCGCCATTGTTGTGAATTTATGTCACGACGCACCGAGTGCAACGACCTTGCGGTCAGTTACGACGGCATAATGCGAGCGTGAGGTGGCTTCGGGACCACACTTCCTCTTCGAAATAGAATTGATAGACGTAGACCTGTAGAGCTAAGCAAACGCCATATTTATTTGCTTAGCTCTGCTGGGTAGATGGGGTAACCCACTAGGGAACTGGCGTGAAGGGGTATTGTTGTTGCTATATGTACCTACAATGACAATGGAAGGTCAAACGAGAAGTATGATATATATTTTACGGCTACCGACGCCCGTGAACATCCGCATAATTACTCTGCGGATGTGTTGCATATTTATTTTCTTCATTTCAATACTTATCGATCTGTCATTGTAGTTACCCAATACTATATATATTAAGCAACACAAATTACAGCTCCATAAAAATAGCATATAGCTTTCCTTCAGCCCCATGATGATTTGATTGCAACATTGTTTATATAACTGGGGGAAGGGGGATTTACAAATATTCCCAATGTAAAATAATAAATGCTTAAAAACATTACATGTGAAATTATTGTATTTGACAGTTTCATTATAAAACGTGTTTTATAAAAGCGAAAGTATGGCTGCATGCCATAAGGTGTGTGTTGTTCTATTTGATTAAAAATATCCCATATTTCCCTAACGCGCCAAAAGAAGTATAACTTCAATAATTGATATTTTATTTAACGATCTAAAATGATTAGAAGATCTGACGTCGCAATGCAGCATCCTTCATCATTTTGCCAGCCAGTTTGGCCTTAAGTTGTACACCATACTTTCATATCGGAAGAAAAATCTTTAAGCTTTGCAGACATAAGAAACTTTAAATTAAGAAACATGAAATCAAACTACTTAAAATATTTTTTTATTTCTTAGCCAGGGTGTCTCGCGCGTCATCAGCATTACCCTCTTTCTGATGCAGTCGGGTAAGAAGAACCGAGAAAGCTTAAAAAGTTTTTAAAGAGTAAACCGCCGGAATAATAAAAAGTTTACAAATTCTTTAAAAACATTTGGTGTCCATTGAATATTCTGCGGCAGGCTTTTGTTTCCAAAAATGCGTACATAAAGCTCTAGCTTCGAAATTTAAAACGTGTTGGAATTTGTAAGCTCGAGAAATGTACAGGCTGATTACAAGAGTTTCTCCGCTGGGTTTCTATTCTTATTGTTATGTTGCATATTGTTGATACTGAATTAAATTTACGTAATGTAAGTTATTGCAACTAATTCTTGCATTATTTCAATTTCTATTATGATTTCCTAATTGGCAGATATTTCTAAGGAAGGAGCTCTAAGAAAACGTCCAAAATATTTGTACTTTTTATTATTTTTTTCACAATTTCATGAAAAGTTCGAGTCGAAGTCGTGCGCCGAGCGTTCCGCACCAACGGAAAGAACGAACCTGAAAACTTACACAAGTTGCAATACTAAGTTGTGTATTCACATGTTATGTACGAAATGAGCTTCAAAATTTCAAAATAACCAACGCATTGGTAATGTAAGAGCGCTATTTTTAGGTCGATAAAGACCAATTATGACAAAGTAGATTAAGATGTGTCTTTGTATGTTACCTTTATATTGAATAGTATAGTGAACTTGTGTGTTGGAACTGTGAATTGAACTGAACTGAAATACTTGTGAAGACTTTATTTTCACTTATTTTCTTAAGAAGGACACAAATTCCTTAAAAATGTACGCTTTGCGTACGCGTAGGCGGAAAGCCTTTGATTTTGTGAAATTGTCTTTGAAAGTTTCAGTTCGAGCTAAAATTCGTACTGTTGTAGGCTAATCCGTGCCTGTACATATCAGTGTTTAGTTAAATCTAAGTTAAATGTTGTTCGGGCTCTAACATATTTAAGTGATATTTGTTTGATTTTTACTAGAAACCTAGTGACGTTCTTTTATTATTTAGTAAAGTTCAATATGATGGTGTGATAAATTGCAAGTAGCAGAGGATGAGTCTTCTTGACGTCTTTCCAAATCAGGTATATACGAGGCATATAGAGAGTAGTCTTCGCTCTAAAAAGATAACACATGTTTTTTTCGATTAAAAAGATTTATTTTTTCTACGTACATTTTTCAGATTATCTTTCATCACCAGGTTATTTGTTATGTTTGGAAAGAGAAACAAGTAACAGGGGGACAAATCTGGCGAAGATAGAGTGTGCGGCCATAATTCGTATCCTAATTCAACAAGTTCAGAATTCGCGATTGAAGACGATGGGAGCGAGCGAGTAGGTGCAAATCCCATAAGACTTGTCTTCTATATGCGCCGTTTCCAGTAGTGATCCACTTAGACTGTGGTTTAGTTTCTGGTGTGTAATCTTGGGTGGGAACCTTAATTGGCATTCCTGGGCACTCAGCGTTATTGCCTATAGTCAGTCCACAACGAAAATCATTGGAATACACACGTACTATCCCTTACGATGGCACTGAATCACCATATTTTTTCCAATTTCAATTAGTCATCTGTCTGTTTGATGATTATACAGCGTAGTAAATAGTGTTCAATGAATTACCGAGACTTGCATTTCTTCATTTTCGAAGAACACCGTCGCAACTTGCTTCTTAACACTTTTACGTTAAATTTAATTAAAACAAGTTTAAATAGGTCGTAATAAATTATGTTTAGCGAAAAAAAACTTTATTTACAAAGTCACAAATGTATCAAACAGTCCCAGTATTTGTATAATAGATAAGATCTGATGATGGTCGCTCTTCCGACGTTCTAGCCAAACGGTGCGGCACAACCTGGATACCTTTGTCTTGCCTTGTCTCGTAACATCGGTGTGACCGTTTATGCTGTCGCATTTTGTGTGGCTTAAGAGGAATTGCGCAAAGTAAGACCTTATAATTTAAATACTTGTGAGCCCACTTGGCCTCTATACATAAACGTACTCAATTTTCCAAATTTCGTTTAAACATCGTACAATTTAAACAAAGTGCAGTGTGTGGCTGCGGTGGTATATAATGGAATACCAAATAACGTAGACAGACCCGTTGAGCGTTCCGCTCGCCTGAGCAACACTCATACCTACATTTCCAATACGTAAGCGCCAACCACTGAAAATATGCTAACACTAGTTTTGTTATTCACCTACAACATATAATATTCGATGTCATATCATCATTAAGCGCGTTGAGGTTTTTTGGGTTGCACCTGCTCGTTTGCCTCTTAGCCTATAAAAAAATAAGTAAAGTAAAGCATATATTTGCAGTTGGACGGAGATACATGTGAATGTATTTTTAATAAATCGGTCCAACAGTTGTACACTGTTAACATTCAACAAGTAAATTGTCCCGTGTACGTTTATGTATAGAGGGCAAATGAGCAGATAATAAGTATTAAACCTCACAAAATACGACAACATAAACGGTCACACCGATGTTACAAGACGGGGCAAGGCAGAGGTGTCCAGGTTGTGTCGTACCGATCAGTTAGAAATTTAATGCGCGAATTCTGATGATGGAATTCAGCTGTAGAATCGTCAAAATTATTTATTACTGTCTGTTGTGTGTCGGTCATCATTAATTATATTCGGTCAGCATGAAGAAAAAAATACTTCTTGCTCATGTATAATATTTGCAGGATTGTTAGCTGCTATGCCACGTCGTGTGCAGGTAAAATAGTATTATTTTATGGGGAGAATACACAAACAGATTACACGAGAACGAGTGCCGTCTTGTGTTGGCGTAGTAAATCTATAATAGAAAAAATTAAAAAAAGTCTTAAATCTAGCAGCCAGAGTCGAAATTCCGCCATGTTGTTAGTGGTTTCTGATTCAAACGATGTCGATCTTACCGCAGATTAACTACCTCTAGCAAATAGTTGTGGCAAAAAGTGGCTAAACATAGCCGTGCATCAAGAAATATCGTGATTTTATATTACTATATACAAAAATAAACTAGGTGATGCCCTAAGCAATAAAGTAGTAAATACAAAATATTATCCCAGTTATATCAGAACAAATTCATGTCTAGTGCCCGCGGGGCTTCCGCGGTCGAGTCGGACGGAGAGCCGAACGGTCACCCAAGGAACTGAATCAATCGACCGGCGGGAATCAGATGTAATGTATGAGATGAGTCTGCGAAAAATCTCAGAACTCTATTGAATAGCGTTCTGTACAGTCATATAAAGACAGTATTGTAACAGTACAGATAGGTATAACATATACACTATATAATAAATAATAAACCTACTATTGGTATGCGACATTACAAATGCTTTATTTGCATTTAGTATCGGAAAAACAATTTTTTTTCTGGTTTCTACGTTTTAGAATAAAATATAATTTCGCTTTGCTTCATCCAAGTTTCCTGATTGGCTTTCTGTATTTATAGGGTTTTAAAAGGTTGAAGCTCCGTGTTACAATAAATATACTTTTATCACAGCCATCATTATTAGCTCTTGTCGGCTAAAACGCGATCTCTTTGGAAGCGGTTACTGGATGTATGTCGTGAATCCCATTTGCGCGATATTCAATAAGTACTTGTTACAAGTAATGTCTTTCTTCTTTTAAAAAGCGACAGGTACATTCAAAAACATCAATGGAATTTGAAGGAAATTATTTAGAAGTTTGTGTATGTATGTAAGTCTTTCTTTCACGCAGTAACCACTTGAAAATATTCACAACCTACAATTTAAAAAGTGGTTCTCTTGGTATATCCACGTAGATTGTTCACTTTGTACGAGTGAAAGCCTATTTGTAGACCCGATTGTGCTATAATGTAATGCAGAAAACGTTCCACATTTACAAGCTAAAGCATATTATCTATTAAAGTCATTTTATTCAATGTGTGATAAAAATAATATTATAAGACGTGTCGGTAATGTAGATGCGGCTGGGCATGGCCGGGCTGACACTGACAGCTGTCCTAACACCCCTGTGAAGTGGGAGCTATCTTGTCTTGTATTACGTGTGGATTTTAAGAGTTTTATGGCCCAAAGAAGGGCGCGAAGGAGAGCAACGTTTCCGCCAGATTTCTCTCGCAAGTTTAAGGACATCGATAGTCACGAAAAAGATCATCGATTGTTCGCTTGCCCCCTTTTAAAATACATGATATGTGAACACACGCACGCATGAAGTTCTCCTTCCCTTTCGTAATGCATTAAAATTGTTTCAAGTAAGCGAATGTAATCATCATTACCTACACAATCATCAATGTTATCACTACTTTACATTAGTTTTTTTTTGTATAAAGGGAGACAACAGTAGCACAAAAATAAATACACACACACACACACACACACACGCGCGCGCGCGCGCGCTCATACATACACATACACACAATATTCACGCATACAGGTACTTGCATTATTGTAATGGAAGCATTCATATTGTTACTCAATGTATATGTCGCAGTTGGTCTGAATCGTTGTACTTCATTACGGATAGCCATTTTCAGACGCAGGGACGTTTTGTTTTGTGGCGGGCCAAAGATTAGGCGCATTGAATATGGCTGAGTAAAATTGCGTCAGATAGAGTTCAGCATTATACGATATTCAATAAAGGTAGCCATATTGAAATAAAATTAATCATTATTCGCCTTTTTGACACGTTTTAGTTCCTAACTTTAACACTTGCGGCTTGTTTTGTTGTTTGCGGCACTGTTGCTTGAAATGACAACAACAAGGGCATCAATTGTGGAATACAAAGGAATAGAAAACTATGCCCAGATAGGTTCAAGGTTTAGGCGGTAGCTTTGTGGTTAGGTTAATTTTTTTTTTGCACTCAAAACATTTAGACTAATTGTATTGATACTTGTATTTATCTCTACCACGGCCTCGAATCAAGAGATTTAATGAGTCTGAACGACATCCGCCTTGTTGAAGGACGTCTCGTAATGACAGCCCGGCTAATCATTAGCCCGCCACAAAACAAAATGGCCCTGTTTTTTTAAATCGCTTGCCGTAATGTTGTACGGTGATTTGAACAAAACAAAATTGACTTGCGATAGTGAGTTTTGAATAGAATAAGTGTCACACAAGCTGTTTATTTTCACAGTAATCGTCAATCTAACAATTAGTAACAATGTCCTAGTTAAATAGGTAAACCTGTTATTGGCCATATTTTCTGCCGTGTGTCAGTCTATAAGAATCATTGTATTCGCTGTTGGTTTATTAATAAAGAAATAAATAAACAATGAAATCAATTGTCAGTACTATTTGATGAATTCTAGAAATTTCTATGTAAAATTAAGGAATTTCAAAAGTTGGCGGGACTTCCTGGACATCGTTAAATTCTTGTAACGGCAGCAACATCTTAACTTCAAAAGAACAAACTCACATTACTTAACGTAAACCGTTATAAATAAAATTTATCGGAACACGGTATTTACGTTATGTTTCTTAACTGTAATTTTCTCTTTTGAAAGAGGTGCATTAAATGAATCAGCACGTGTAACTCCGCCAGTTACACGCCATTTATGCATATTTTCAATCCAGCTACACTCCAGTCCAGTCAATCAAAGACATCTACAAACTAGGGACCTCTCCCTGAGCACATGCTGGTTACTTTCAAGATACTAATTCGACATCAAGTTGACCGCACTTTACATGAACAAGTACTTGCAGCGTAGTGTGCAAGCATCTGTGGCGAACTCAGTAGGATATTAATAATTAATGGCAAATATTTTAATTTGGACCAGCTCCTTGTAATGGCAAACAAAATAATTGTGTAATTGTGCAGTTGTGACGTATGCCGTGTCGTGCAGATCGAGGCGCGCGGTAGACTCGTTTCCAACACTTTTAGCTAACCGCGCGCTTTAACTTTGTATACTAGGATTGCTATTTAATTGTAATTATACTGTCCATTGAATTTTATAATTAATTCTTATTAGTTAGTATTTATCATTCATAATAATTTAGTACCAATTTGTGAGCTTAATGTGAGGTGGTCAGGATATTTGAACATGCACATCCAGACGTTCCTGATATCCGTATCCAACAATCGCCCCACATTCTGGTGACCTCGACGTGATTTCTGGTGATTCTGGTGACCCGATGTAGCAGGAATATTGGATCCAACATTTAATCGGATTGAGTTTAATACATTTGAAACTAATGTTGGATGATTTTTGTGTGTGCCACATCTCATAACCGGTGAGCGATTTATTTTTCTCATATGAATCAAGACGAGTGTAAAGGTGCCGATAATGGCATAGAAATTATGCGTGTGGGTGTAAAAGTGCCGTCATTTTGGCCCGAGGAATCCGCTTTATGGTTCGCTCAAGTTGAGAATCATTTGTTTTGTCAAGGATAACGACCGACGAAACAAAGTTCTGCTACATAGTTGCCCAGGTAGACCACCAACATGCCACGGTAGTTAAAGATATTATTACTAATCCGCCTGTTACCGATAAATATTTCACATTAAAACTGTGTCAATAAAATGCCTCTCTACATCAAAGGAGAAACGCGTTAAAACTTTTAATGCACGCGGAGCTTGGCGACGGAAAGCATTTACCTTTAGCTGGCAGAATTGGCAGAAAAGGTACATAAGATTGCTCCATGAACAGCGCAAGTAGTAAGCGCATCTACTGATGCCACATCGATCATCTTACGATGACTTGGATAGGCAGGAATGCGAACTTACAAAGCACTCAACTTTCGGCGCGGCTAGAACATACTGGTCGGTCACGTTCTAATTATCGACGATTTAACCGCTCACGTAGCCGCTCACGACCCAAACTACCACCACAAAATCATCTTCATTGTTTTCACCATTTTACCTTTGGTGCAGATACAAAGAAACGCAAGAAACCTTGTAGATTTTCTTTGGAAAACTCTCAGGGTAGTAGAAAGTAACGGCCCATGACTGTCCATCAACAAAAACCACAGGGCGTCTTTTTGTAACCGACCGTTTAAGCAAAATACAGTTTTTAGTAGATAAGGTACTGGTACAGGTTGGTACAGATGCAGGTATGGAACTTACTTACTTGTAGATTGCAAACAAAAAGCTTGATTGGCCCATTACTTCACTCTCGGTGCAGACTATAAACTCAGTTCCATCTGACGACATTCATAACTGAATTTCACGAGATCTTACTTGAATTTCTGGAGATCACTAGGCCAGCAGTTATACATTCTCCAGCAAATCATAATACTGTGCATTTCATTAAAACCATTCCTGGCCAACCAGTATCTTGTAAGCAACGACGTTCCCTATTCGTAGTCAGGCCGCCAAGGAAGAATTTGATGGTATGTTGGCAAGTGGAATAGCCAGACGCTCCGAGAGTCCTTGGTCGTCTGACCTTGTGGAGACTACCGAGCACTCAATACAAGGACAATCTCTGACCGATACCCTATACCAAGCAGTTTTCTCCACAATCGATTTAATTAAGGCGTTCAACCAGATAGCTGTCAACCCAGAGGATATACCTAGAATTGCCATCACCACGCCATTTGGGCTATTCGAATTCCCTATTTGACGCTTGAACTTAGAAACGCCGCCCAAAAGTTCCAAAGATTTATTGATGAAGTTATATCGACGATATCTTGATATTCTCTAAATCTAAAGATGAATATAGAAGACATCTTAGGCAGTTGTTTGAATGTTTGAAGTAGTATGGAGTATTAATAAACAACTCTATATGTACTTTGGCTAAGAAACAGTAAATTTCTTAGGATAAGATGTCTCTGCCGATGGACCTGAACCACTTCGCTCAAAAGTTGAAGCTATTCAAGATTTCCCCGTACCTGAGACAGTTAAAGAGCTTCGTCGTTTCTTAGGGATCCTCAACTTTTACCGTAGGTTTATTCCCGACGCCGCCAAAATCCAAGCACCGTTAAACTCTATCTTACTACGAACGAAAATCAAAGGTCCACATCCAGTGGAGATGACCTCTTCAGTGATAAAGTCATTTGATGTCTGTAAAGCTACATTATCGAAAGCTACACTCCTTGCTAATCCAAATTACTCAGCGGAAATAGCTATTTGTTGTGCCAGACTCTGCAAAAGGTGTGGTACTCCAGCAGCGAAAAGGTGATAATTGGCAATTCTATTCTCATATGCTGTCTACTGCGCAAAAGAAGTATAGCACCTATGACAGAGAGAGAGTAAATCAGCTGCGTATAAGGCTATCAAATATTTTAGACACATGGTAGAGGCAACTTCTTTCACTGTTTACACAGATCATAAGCCCCAGATTTCTGCCTTCACTACCAGCAAACAAGATTGTTCGCCCCGATAATTCCGGTATTTCATCTATATATCTCAGTCTACCACCGCTATAAGATTTATACCAGGAAAGGATAATCTCGTAGCCGATGCTCTATCTCGTGTCGAGGAAGTTACTACCATAGACTATCAGGCTCATGCAGAATCTCAGAACAAAGAAGCTCAGCTGCGAGATCTGCTTCGCAGAGGTTCTACACTTGGGCTCGAAAAGGTGTCCACTGAATTTACCACACCTATCTACTGCGACGTGTCCACAGAATTACCTCGACCGTATATAACGTCAGAATTCAGAAAGCGAGTCTTTGAAATGATGCATAGCTTAGATCATCCCGGAAGGTCAGCTACAGTACGGTGTCACACAGATTTATTTCGCCAGGGATTCGTAAGGATTGTAGATGAGTGTATCAGGCAATGTTTGAAATGCCAAAATTGTAAAATTATCCGCCATACTTTATCCCCCTTTCCACTTTCCTTACTCCATTTCACATATTCACCTCGACTAACAAGACTATTTACGAGATGGCCTAAGGAGTTCCCGCTGACGGGCGAGTACTGCGCCGCCACCTTAGTGTCCGGCTGGATCGCTTGGTTTGATTGCCCAGCCCGGGTAACTAATGACCGTGGTCGGCAGTTTGAGAGCCAACTTTTCAAATCTCTCACAAGTTCCGTTGATGCGCAACACATCTGCACCACTGCCTACCATCTAGCAGCCAACGGTATTGTCGAACAAATGCACCGGTAATCGAAAGCGGCGATCATGTGCAACATTAGCTCTTTGTAGGGGACAGAGCCTCTCCCGCTGGTACTACTTGGCATGCGCAGCTTCTGGATGGAAGACATCCAATCTTCACCAGCAAAGCTCGTCTATGGTGAGCCGCTGCTGTTGCCTGGTCAGTTCTTGTCACCGAAGGATGACAACACTTTAGCAGATGTAAGCCTGTACGCAACTCGCCTTCGTGCGCACATGGAGAAACTTACTCCATGGCCTGCTTCTTGGCACACATCCAGCCATTGGTAGTATTTCTAATGTTATGATACCTTGTAATTACAACTGTTACTTAGAGAATGCTTCGGTCGATTTTCTGTATAGATAATAGTTTTCAACAATACTATGGCATCTTAAACGTGGATAAAAAATACTAGATCTTGTACTATGCAACGATATGGATGTAGATGTTGTATGGCCACTTCACCTGCTTAGTAAACTAGATCCTAGACATCTTAATCTTTTAATACGTGTGTCAGACAGAAACTGGAATATTTACGACCGTCACAAAAAAATAAATATAATTTCTACAAAGTTGTCTAAAGAATGTTAAAATTTGAACTCAATATTTTTAATTAGCTCGCACAAATAACCAATAATAACGATGTAAATGAATTTTTTTCTGCATTTTACAACACTGAATTCTATTTTAAGTAAACACGTACCGAAACATGAATCTGAGAATATTAAGTACCCAATATAGTTCTCCAAATCCTTAATACGCCTTCTATCGGAAAAAGAAAGAGTTTGATTAAAGTTTAATAGTTATGACAACCCTCGTGACAAATTAGAATATAAGATTCTTCGTGCGCGGTGTCATCAACTGTACGGTCAATGTCTCAAAAACTATAAATGCGTTATAGTGTACAATATTTGCTCGAATACCAGAACGTTCTGGCGCTACATAACAACCAAAGGGAAAAAAAGCTACATCTCTTCTAGCTAAAATGTACTTAGACAATAGATTTATCAATATAGGTTCCAATTTAAGCAAGCTCTTGGGTATATAACCATACAACTTTTGGCGTCGGCGCTTTAACACATGTAGTTGCCATATTGGCTAGATTAAATGTACTGAAAGAAAAGTATATAAAAAGATTAAAGAACTCGATTCAACCAAAGGTGCCGGTACTGATGACATAACTCCAGCGTTTATCAAGCGTTGTGATCGCGCGCTGGCCCTGTCCTTGTCGCATATTTTTAATCACTCCCTCGAGAGCGGTATCTTCCCTGACGACTGGAAAAGAACTAGAATCAAACAAATTCATAAAAAGCGTCACCCTTTTTTAAATACTGACGTTAGTAATTATCGTCCTACAGCCATTTTGACCACTTTCTCTAAATTGTTTGAGTCTATGGTGTATGCTATCATCACACAATTAAGCCCCTTACATCAATACACCAACATGGTTTCACAAGAGGTCGGTCGGTCAATACTAATTTAACAACCTTTGTGTCGGACTTATCTTGCAAAATTGACAAAGCAAAACAGGTAGATATAATGTTCACGGATATTTCTAGCGCATTTGATAAGGTCCCTCATACAGTGCTTATTGAGAAATTGGAATCGTATGGAATGTTTGGCGCGTTATTGGACTAGTTTAGATCCTATCTTGGCAAGAGACTTCTGTTGTGACTGTGAATGGCTACGAATCCAAATATTTTTACGCAATATCCGGAGTACAACAAGGATCTCACATTAGACCAATGCTATTCACATTATACATCAATGACATCGGATCTCAAATCCACCATTGTAAGTACTCTCTTTTTGCCGACGATCTTAGAGTTTATGGGACAGTAACGTCTCAAGACGATGCATTACTCATACAGGAAGATATTAATCGAATTCAGTTCTGGTGCAGTACTAATGGTATGACGTTAAACTCATAAAAGTGTTGTGTAATTGGACTCGTAAATAAGCTTCCATTCCCATCAATATATTTTCTTCATTGAACTGAAATATGAGAGGCTAATAATCATGTCAGAGACTTGGGTGTCATAATTGATCAAAGACTCAAATTCTCTGCCCATGTGGATTAAATTGTATTAAGGGCGGCGAGAGTGCTGGGATTCATAATTCACAACATCAAGGGCTTTAGGTCACTTCAAACCAAGACAATACTTTACCAGACACTGGTCGAAGCCATCTGGAATATGCGAGACCAGTTTATAAACCGAGTAGTAATTTGCAGTCCCAACGCATCGAAACAATTCATCGTAACTACACTAGACACTTAGCTTCTTGTTTCTCTGGTATATAGGTGCCCATATGAACAACAAATAACGCACTTCAAACTCACATACTTGTACAAACGAAGAAAGATGCTCGATCTTGTATTCATGTACAAAGTCATCAACGCTAGCATAAATTGTTGAGATGTACTCGCGTAATTATCAATAGCGCTCCCATGTAGCATGCCACGCCATCCAATTACTAAGCTCTTTTTATGCCTCTATATCGAACCAAGCTAGGTTTCAATCGCCAATTGTCATTTTTAAAGATTCACTACATAAGTTTAAGTGTTTACTGCTGAAATCATTTCATAGTTCTAGTTGACCACACAAATTTACCAATTCGCATGATACAGGAAACATGCTACCGAAATTGTCCGAATATGTCCTATAACGAAATGTGAAACAAAACATATTTCAGAGCTTAAAAACACTAAATACGGTTTACCCCAAGACTACCTTGGGGTACTCCACTAGCATTAGGCCCTTTGTTGTTTCTTATTTACTAATGTAAATATATTTAATTTTTTATTTAATGTCACAAATCAAATCAAATGGCTTTGTTAATGTCACAAATCAAATTGTGACATTATTTGCAGATGACAGCACATATTTATTAAATAAGATAAATGTTACTTTTGAACATATAATTAAATGGCTATAAGCTAATAATATAGAATTAAACTTTAATAAAACAAAAAAATGTACTTTAAACGGACGCTTGCTACGGGAACTTACATCAAGATGCAGCACCTCCTAAAAGCCCCATCCGACGTCTGCGAAGCGGGTCAGCATCAAGGTAAAGCGCCTCTTATGAACTCCACCCGACGTCTGCGGAGCGTGTCAGCATCAAGGTAAAGCGCCTCTTATGAACTCCACCCGACGTCTGCGGAGCGGGTCGACATCATGGTGCAGCGCCTCCTATGTTACCCATCCGACGTCTGCGGAGCGGGTCGGCATCAAGGTGCGGCACCTTGTTCACGTACCTCGCTCGTAACATCATGACGGTACCCGTAAAGCAACTGCGTTGTCCAGCTCCGTAGGTATGGTATATGAGCTCCAGATGACCCTTAGGACGAGGGTAGCCAAAGAGGGCAACACTCTGTGAGTATCAGAAGTCATTATGGAACTCTGATTATCACTGCGCATAGGAACTGACAGCGTGTGTTCTTCACGTCACTTTACGCCGCTGTCATGTGAGTGAGAGGCGCCCACCCGGTCTGATTCGGATGTAAATGGATATCTCATCGCACTTCATGTGGTCTTGTGAGTAAGTGCTAGGTTCACGTTACTTATCTCAAGTGAGTGTAAGTGGCGGTATCCTACTTAATAGGACATAGTCTATTGAGCAATTCTCTCACCACATTGAGTATTGTTGCTATATGTTAATTGTAATTTAATGAAAAACCTTTTATACGTAATTACCGAGTTGTGGATGAACACCGAGCATTAAGCAGATAAGCCCGGAATATAACAGATTGAATAATATTCAGGATTAAGTTATATCTTTCAGAGTTCGCCATTCATTTGTCCGAACCGTGCCCAAACTAATCTGCGAATGTTAAATGAAATTAGCAAGTTTGGTAGAAAATCCCGGGATCACTTCGCCGCTTATTACATATACGAACTTATTAAAGCGATGCTGTTACATGATCATCTGTAACTACAAAAGAGTGTTTGTTCCCTGGGATGAAATTTAACTTTCAAATGTTCCTTTTATTATTTATTGGGCGTCAAGTTGTGATCGATTTATGCAAAACTCTGACCTTATTATAAGCTGCGTACGCTGCGGTTACACACGCGTAATTTCTACAAATTTCTAACTCCCTTTTCAGTACATCGAACTTCTTTCAAAACCTGCTCGATCGCACCAGTAGTTGCAAATGTGCATTGATAAATCCGTCCCTAGTCATGACAAATTATACAGTACGATATTCGAAAGTAACACGGTAGGTGGAACTGAGCTTTAACCGTGGCAGTCGAATGTGTTGCTAATTCCATGCTCGTCTTCCACCTACAACAGCGGATCATGTGAGTGAGAGGCGCTTCCCGGGTCGCTCCAGCCCAACATGACCGCAACGCTGAAAGCGGCAAACCGCGATCGCGAATTTATTTTATCACTAAAGGTATTATTTCTAATACTAACAAAGAGGTCTCCCCGTACCTTTTCCCATTTACCTTCCGTAATGGAAATTCGTGTCTAGTCTTTGTTTTGTTATTTTTTTTCTCGCAAGTAAAATAGATTTCTTATTTTTGGAAATAATGGAATTAAACACACAACACCCGCCATCACTACCAGTACCTGCGGTATGTCCCCATAAACCTTGCCTGTTCTTCGATCCTATGTTCATCATAACCTATGACCTTCCTCGGTAAAGGGGCTATCTAACACTGAAATACTTTTCAAGTAGGACCACTAGTTCCTCAAACTAGTGCGTCTAATCAAACATTTTTTTATTTTTTTATTTCAACACTTATCGATCTATCATTACAGTTGCCCAATACTATAAATTAACTTCAGGTCCATAAAAATAGCATATAGAATTCCTTCAGCCTCATAATTATTTAAATTATTAACAACGTTGTTTATAATAAAGGGAAAGGAGGAGTTCCATATTTTCACATTATGAGCTGTTAAATATGTACTTTAAAAAATTACATTTGAAATTATTGTTTGACAGTTGACGTTTTCATTATGAAACGTGTTTTATAAAAGTAATATAATGTAAGGCTTATTTATATAAATTAAAGAAAAGAAGCTTGCAAAAGAACCACCTTTCGAGATTTTTAATAAAATAAAGGGGTTTTTCTCCTTCACGTATTAATACACACAGATTATGATTGCATATAAAAGTATGTAGGTATGTTTATGCATTCCTGCCATCCGGTAGTACTTTTAAGGTTTACGCATCAGTGCAATAGTTATCATTATCAAGTCAAAAGGTTTTTCCTTTAACTGTCTACAATATAGATAGGTAAATTTTACCTCTTATTTCGCCTGCGCTTTCATTGCATCAAGGTACATTATGATTTTAAAGACCCTTGAGAGTTGGTTTTCAAATGATAGAATGATAAAGTAGGCTGTAATCAAATATACTTCAATAATTTCTTTTCAGGGGATTTACCAAGGACGCATAATATCCCCACCATGGTTCAAGCCTTGTCGTGGCGATTTGGCTTAGTAGCCTGGGGTAAACCCAGGCAAAGCCAATTGAACCGAGGGGGATCTTTGCACCCCTCTTATGAGAAGAGGGGGCTTAAAAATCAGGAGGAGGAATCGCTCTCGCTGCCCTTCTTGTAAGGAGAGAGGACTCGAAAGTCGGTGGGGTTGTCCTGTAGTGCTGGGCAACCCCATCTGCGGAGGTGCAGTTGATTCCTTAAGGGGCTGACTGGCCGTCGAAGTGCCCTTATGATTGTTGTTCCGGGGCACCCCACCAAGGGCGACACTGATGGCACTCGCGGTGGTATTTGTGGGTATTCCGCACTATCATGTGCCGCGAGTCCGACACACCACTGGACCCCACCCATTGCTGGGGAAAGCGCGTAAATGTGTTTCCCAGCGTCAACGAAAAAAGGACGCATAATATACAGACAGGTATACACATAAACTTTCACAATTACAGTTAACTATATGGAAATAGGTATAGACATGTAGGAATTGGCCTAGACAAATTACAAAATAATATGTTTTGCCAATGTATCAAATACCAGTTTATAAAAAAGCACAAAAGTATGGCAGTAGGCAGCGCTACAGATAATGGACGAAATAGCATGAATTTTCTGAAGATAAAACACATCATGCATGAGTTAAGTTCTCCCAGGTTGTATTAATGTTGTTTCCAAAGTCGAGGGGCTATTGTTGTGCCGTTGGTAGAGATTCAAAGTGTGTGATGATAGTGTTTAACACATTTATACACTATTATGAAAAAAAAAAAAAATTTTTTAATTTAATGGTTACGTCATCTATGTCAAGCTCCCGAGACAAATGTCACCATCATGAATGTTGTACATATGTGAATACGTCGTGCTTATTTTAGTTCATTCGCAAACTCGGGCGCTGCCGGTCGAACTAGAGGCATCCACGGAGCACGACAGTGTGAGCTACCCACAGATAGAGATCAGAGGCCAGGCGGCAGCCCTGTCACATATCGCTTTTTTACATTTTGGCGGATGCCATTTGTATTTTATCTTTGGATTCGAAAATTTGTTAGTTATGCCGTTTATAATACGGTTCTTCCTGGCTTCAAATTAATACATGAAGAAAAAAATATCATCACTTAAAAGGAATTGCGCGAACGGAGGCAATAGAGATTTGGTACAGATGATGATTTTATGGCGCAGATGTACAGCAAGCTAGTTGATTATTGCTCTCAATTATCGATTCCAGTTCCATATCTGTGCCACAATACAATAAATAAAAAATATTGAAAGATAACACAACAAATATAGGTTATTATTATAACAATGTTCATAGGAAAATGATCAAATACACGTGAAATGTATACGGATTCAGATATTATTATACCAACCATCAAATCCATACGTTTTTCTTGTAAGGACTCATTACTAAAACTTTTTCCTCTCTATTATTTTACGAAACAATATGTACCAACTCTAACTTATACAGAAATAGGAAAAATCAAATCCCCATGGGCCTGGTTACGGTATCTCTCTTGAACACATATACCGGCTCCATTTCTCCATTTGCGGCGTCGGTTTTGTTATTTTGGACCGGAAGATGTATGACTTATATTTAATATACACATAACCTTCATGGTTATGTGTATAGTAAATATAAGTTTGTGGGCTCTACGCGGTATAATAATGTATATAACTTCAATAAACCTTTATGTTAGCAGCTGTACATAGTAAAATTGTATTGCGGTTTGTATTTCTAGAACATTGCGATTCCAAAATATGCAAAAATCGTCCAATACAATAAAACCTAAAATCTTTTAGAGAACTAAAACCAAAAATTATAAGATATAGTGTGAGGCGAATTTATAAAACCGTCCCAGTATTCGTCTCTGAGGTAATATCCGATGTTGATTGTTATTCCGACGTTTTAGTTGATCGGTACTGCACAACCTGGACACCTCTTCCTTCGCCATGTATTGTAACATCGATGTGACCGTTTATTTTGTCGCATTTTGTGTGCTTTTAGAGCAATTAGGAATAGTAAGGCTAATCCTATTATATCTACTTGTAACCACTGCATGCCGTCTTCTGTATCCGCTCATTTGCCCTCTATATATAAACGTACACGGGTAAATTTTCCAAATTTCATTTAAACATTGCCATGTACGTACAAAATGAATAAACTGCAGCGTGTGGCTGCGGCGATATAGAATGAAATACCAAATACCACAGACAGAGCAGTGCGGAGCATTCCACTCGCCTATACAACAATCATAACCATACAACAATATTTCCAATACGTAAGCTTCAGCCACTGAAAATATGCAACCACTAGTTTTGTTATTCACCTATACCACATATTTGATTTCTCGTCTGTCTTCCTAGGAATACTATAAAAAAATGAAGACACCCGTCAGATGTATTTCATTCATCGATTAAATTGTACTGGAGGAACAACTTTGAAAAGTCATGAGTATTTTTCGAAAATCTAGCGGCTAGTGCGGAAGTGTCGTCATATTGTTAGTGGCTTTTTATTCAAACGTTTTCGATCGCGCGGTAGATTAACTACAAACTTACCTTAAGCAATGGAAGATGAATGCATCAGGAAATATCGTGATTTTAAATTACTATTTACAAAAATAAACTAGGAGATGCCCTAAGCAAGAAAGTAGGAAATACAAAACATTATCCCAGTTATATCAGAAAAAATTCGTGTCGAGTGCCCGCGACGCTTCCGCGGTCGAGTCGGACGGAGAGCCGGACGGTCACCGGCGGGAAGCAGATGATTCTGCGAAAAATCTCAGAACTCTACTGTATTCTACACAGTCACATAAAGCAAATATTGCACTGTACCTACTATTGGTATGCGATATTGTAATGTATCTGTGTAACAATCATGCGAATGTCCATGAGCATCGGTAGTTATTAAAAGGCCGCCTCACGCTATAAAAGAAATATTTTTTACAAGTAATTTCTTTCCTCTTTTAAAAAAAGAGACAGGTAAAAAACGTCAATGTTATCTGAAGGAAATTATTTTAGGTAACAGCGAAAGTTTGTGTATGTAAGGCAATCCTTCACGTAATAACCACTTGGCAGTGATTACAATCCAGACGAAATGGTGCTCTTGGGATACCCACGTAGATCATTCCCATTGCGCGAGTGAAACCGTGGTGCACAAAAGCTAATTGTATTATAATGTAACGTGGAAAGTGTTCCACATTTACAATGGCAAATCATGTTCTATAATAAATTACTTTCATTCTATTATAAATGCTACATTTGTTAGCGAATTAAAGTAATATACAACATTTCGAATCTAAAATTATATTTAATTTTTCATATCAGCTGATTTGCGCACAACTTAACTGAATAAATTTGATTTAACACTTCGTTAGGAAGTCTAATCTAGATGCATGTTACAATTTTTTTCCTTTTATCTTCATGTTGTGTGTTCGGTATACAGTACAACACACTAACCCACCTCCACCCATGCTCCTACCCACCTTTTGGTATACGGCGCCTTAATCGCAAGTGTCAAATCCTCTGCGCATTCCACAAAAAACACACTCCCTGGTCTCGGCAAAGTAAGGATATCGACCGGAAAGAATTTCCATAGTGTGGGGCCCAATACCGAACCATGGGGGCATCCCATTTTGGAAACTTTTGAAACAGAAATAACTTAGGGGAGTATGATAGGTGTTCGGAGAGATGCCGGTAGCCTTAGCTTTTAATAGTATCATTGGCCAACATGCATTTTCGAAGGTTCCATAGATGTCTAAAATGACGAGCTGGACGTACTTATATGTGCAATTATATACTATCTCGAACACTGATTTTAATGTGCTTACAGTTGAGCGCCTTCTAATGAATGCATGTTGATTTTCAGAAATACCACAATGTAAACTGGGAGCGTAAGTAATTATGAGGCGTTCTAAATTTCGGCAGAAAATTAATCGGCCGGTAGGCCTTCTGGTCCGATAATAACTTATCATTACCCTTTGGCACCACTATCAACGAACCGACCTTCCCGATATTTGCAAAAACACCTTCATTGGCACACGCTCAGTACAGCAGCATCACTTCTCCGGAAGAAGCCGTCCAGGCGTTCCTGATAATCTTTCGACTGTTTCCGTCTAATCCGGGACTTGTATTCGTTATGCTTCTTATAATGTGACCGACTGCACTGCGGGAAGGAGCATCTGAATACCTATCGGAAGGAGAGCATGCAGCCGCCACTCGCACTTGTCAATGATAGTTGGTGTCGGATTCTGTTCCATTATCTGAGCATAGGGAGTACAGAAGCTGATGCATAGCAGTTTCGATGTTGTCAGAATAACCTTATAGGAGTTTTCCGCCATGAGTGACATTATTCGGAGGGCGAGATCTACTAGTCGCAGCTCGGTATTCAAACCTCAGGATTTTCATTTCCCGTATCGTCAATGTCTCTAAAACGCTTAATTTCAGCGTCCTTCGCAGCAACGTTGTAATCTTGTGTACACGTAGGGCATCCTGCAGGGAAGATATCGCCTGTGGGATTTCCTCGTCTCGAGTTTTGCCAATGTCATCGTGCGGCCTGACTTTACGGCGCAGACGGTCCAGAGCCAGACTCCACCATTCGTTGCCACTGAAGTCCCCATCCTTGCGATATCCGATGTATCTTTTGGCAGTTTGCGTAAGAATTTCACTAAACTGCTTGGCAAGTTCATTTGCTGATTTCCTACTTTACCCGAAACATAGCGTCGTTCGAAAGTAGGCCCAATTTACCCGTCTCTCGCGAAAGGCGCGCCACTCTGATATCGGTACTCCTCTTGTCGTGAGTGTCAAATCCACATGAGAAGAAACACCCTCGCACGGAGTATTGACGACGTTCTCAAAACCAGAGTAGTGAATGCGCATTGCTGTCTACGCCAGCAGTATAGGCTTTCCCGTTAGGTATCCGGAACATAACTTAGGTGTTCACAATGTCGCGCTATGTCATGTCCAAAGTGAAAATACACTGAGATTATGTATATCTTGGTAATTGATATGCTTGACAATGCAATATTCGGAACACAGATTGTGTAGAAACGTCAACGCAATCTTGTCATTATTGACTTCACTATTGCTCCACACGAATCAGCCTTGTTATGCCCGAAGTTGCATACTGTTCTTGAACGAGAACGAAATCTAATTTCACTTCACTGGTAATAACAAGCAGCTCACATGTGGCAGCCTCCGATCCCTGAAGATTGAGCTGTCCTATCAAAATAATATTTCCCTCCTTATCCAAATTCAGTCTTGTTAACTGCCTGTTGTTCCCCATACATACGAGCTGGGCAAGTCGCAGAGTTGGTTGCATGAGTGCTTGCCTCTTTGCGCTTAAAGCACTTACAGGTATCGCAGCATTCACTTTCTGACTGACTTTCGGCTCCACGATGTCCCGTATTTCCGCATTTACCGCAAACCATTTCGGTTGCCCTGCAGTATTTCTCTGGGTGTCCATATTGTTGGCATTTATTTGCAGTGATACGTAGAGGTAGTCGCATATGCCTTCTGCAGCCCGGCTTTGGTGCCCTCAGAATTCTTGATGTCTTCTGTGTTTGGGAAAACAATACTGCTTGACCCTGGTAAGTAGATGTCTGCTGAGTTACCGAAGCTAAAATACGCGCAAGTAGAACTGACCATGCTCAGTTCTACTTGCGCTTATTTTAGCTTTGTCGCTGTTATTTGGTGTTCAGACTAGGCAAGCGTCAGCTAAAACGCTTTGGCTAGCCTAGTTTGTTGCGTACCATTCTGCAAAATTCATTATAAATTTAGTTGCGCTGACCATTACGTTGGATACTTCCACAATGCTCTGCAAAGGGTTCTACACGAGTGAAACCGTGGGGCACAATACCTAATTGTGTTATATTGTAATGTAAGTAGTTTTATTCTATTATAAATTGTACACTTTTTATCGAATGAAACTAATATACAATATTGCGAAGCTAAATTTATATCAATTAATATTTTGTTTTTGACTACCGAAGCCCATAGACATTCGTAGTACTGTTGTGCAGATATGTTTCACTTCCTCTCTCCTCCCATTCAATTGGCCACCGGAAACCGCACGAATAGTGTAGCTATCCGTTTGGAGATGGTATTATATAAACAATAGGCATGTTCCTGCTCGTAACAGTACACTTTGGCTGAAACGCAGTATAGTACCACCTTTTACTAGAGAAATTACTGTGTTTGGAGTTCAAACACAAAACATTAAATTTGACAGGTCGTTTTGCTAACAATTACTGCTTACAGCAGATATGTGTGAGATTACGCGGTTTGTACGGTTTGTGTGAGGTCCATTGGGGGGATACAGGTGACGCACCCGCATAGCCACGACAGTGATATATACGGTATATGAAATTTGCTTTGCTTCCGAAATCCGAAAGATTTCTTCACGAAATTTTTGCAACAAGCTCGCATAATATTCTACTTTTATTGTTCTATTCTTTGCAAATAATACACTAAAATAATCCCTCAAACATCCCGAAAATAGTCACCATCACTTTCACGACCGACATAACCGTTTTTGCTTTCTTCGGTGCAGGTTTACCGATCTCAGCACACCTCTTAGATTGTTCATCCATCCTTTGTAACAGTAGTATAATAATGTAGCCATGTTTCATCTACTGTTACATAACGCTACAAAAGCTCGTTAGTATCACGCTTAAACAGCACTAAACACTCCGACGAATCGTCGACTCGACGTTGCTTTTGGTTAACAGTGAGCAAAAGTGGCACACATCGCGTTCAAGAAAGTCATTCGCAAATGTTGGCGTAAAATGTTAGAAATGCGTTCGGAGGAAATGCTTGTAATCCCTGCTATGTGCCGCAACTTTTACGCAGTTCATTTAAAAGGACTTTTTGAATCTTTTAGATCATGTCCGGATTCGTGACTTCGTTTGGGCGGCCGGACCTGTTGGCGTCTTCGCAGCTCTGTTACCCAAGTTTGAAATCAGTTACCCGGGTGAGAATTGTACTTAATGCAGGAGCGGAAATACCTAAAATACTGTATATCCTTACTTTAATCTGGGTTGCTGTGTTCTTTTTTAAAACGTTACACTTTATCACCGCATGAATTTTGTTTCTTTTCATTGTTGAGAAAATTTACGGCAGAGAAAGTTCTAGGTCCCCTCACAAAATTCTATAAGTTTGAATAAATTCAAATTTGGCGTTCTATTTTCGGAAGTATGATAGAATGTAATATTATAAATTTTGTTTGCTTCTCTTATTTTAAGTTCATCGTCTCGGTTATCAATCAGTCCTGGCAATTTGTCCCAATAAATGGGTTCTCTGAAATATTTTTATTACACCTGCAGTTTATTATACTCGTGTATACCACAGGTAAAAATTATGATACTAAGTTCTGGATACTCAAGTAGGTCCATACGAAATAGGTCCATATTTTGGTGTAATTTTAATAATTTACTTCGTATAAATAAAACGTGATAATGATAAATTGCCAAATTATTTTAATCCTTGACAGCCTTCAACCGCTTTCCGGCCTATTACACACTAAATATTTGCTAATGACAAGGACGGTCATTTACTCGTCATGTCTTCGCACTCTTCCCGTTGCCGGGTCGAGGGGGGTCCAGACCGGAGCTTAGCTCCCTACTGGAGATGTGTTTGTTCGAGCCACGTCAATACGAGGCTGTGGTCGATGCGAGGTCGTGTTGACCTCTAAGTGCGTTTGCACATATGTTTATGTGCCTGGGCTATTGGTATCTTTGTACGATCGGCGTCTGTCCATTTGTAGGGGCACTCTCACAGGTCCCAGAGCGAACTGGGAAACGTGTATGGTTCCACTCCTGTGATGGCCCTATGGACAGGCACCGAGTCGCACGCTGTGTTTGCGGTACGGTGTTATTGGTGGAAAAGCAAAGGTCAAAGGTCAGACGTGAAAAACAGAAGAAAAGAAAGAAAAAGAAATAGATGGGTCCTGGCCGTGAAGTTGGTGTCACGGGAGATGCGGCGGGCCGTATCCTTGCGGGAGCGTGGCAACGGGGTTGTCACGTCCCACTCGGCACCGCCCGTGCGGTGTCGGCGATGTCCGTCTGCAGCGTCCAGCTAGAGGGAGAAGTGTATACAAGTATATAACTATATAACCTGTGAAAAATGAAGTAAAATGGATTAGTGATTTTTTTTTCTAGCCTGTGTGGGAGGTGTACGGAAACTGGTTATCCGTCCCCCCCCCCCTCGGCAGGCTATATTTGTCCGGGGGGCGGGCGTGCCAGGGCGCGAGACCCCTGAGGGTCTCGTGCTCCGACGCGTCCGCCTTTTCGAACAGGTTGCTCGACATCCTGCCGACAAAGTCATCAAGTGGCTCGACGCGCAGGTCCCTGAGTATAGTATGGATCCTCACGAACCGTGGAGCCTTGACCAGTTGCCGAAACACCTTGTTCTGAACGACACGGAGCCTCCGCTTATTCGTATCGCTCAGCAAGTGATGCCAGGCAGGAGTCGCGTATGTTAACCTCGATCTTATATGGATGTTGTAGAGTGCCATCCTCATTTTTAGTGGGATGGCACTCGCCCGCAGGAGTGGCGCCATTCTGGCCGTGGCTGATCAGGCCTTTCTGATGGCTTTTTCGGCCTGACGAGTCATCGTGAGTCCGGAGTCTAGCACGACTCCCAAGTAGTTGGCTGTCCTGTGCCATGGAATCGCGACGCCCTGTATCTTGAGCGTACCGACGGTGCACTGTCTGGGAAAGGTGATCGCTTGTGATTTTGTTGGATTGACCGCCAGCCGCCATTTCTGGAGCCACTCCGGCAGGAGATCGAGG